>LOEQ01013220.1:853-13087 GCA_001685075.1 Bramus lutescens | reverse complement strand
CTATCTATCTATCTACCTACCTACCTACCTACCTACCTACCTACCTACCTATCCATCACTCTATCTGCTGCAAACAGTTAACTTGGACTTTGAATGTAATTGAATTAAAGTGGATTCTAGGCTAGCCAAGCACACATGCATTGTCTTTGAAGATATTTCCAGGTTATTAATTAACCAAAAGGAAAGATCTTCCCTGAATGGTGTCAGCATTGCAATTTGTTAGGGCCTCAGAAAAATAAAAGGGGGAGGGGAGGAGAATGGAGCTCTGAGAATGCAAACGTTCTTGCATGCTGCCTGCCGAAAGTATTGCTAGCTGTTCTACTCTGTCATCATCCCCGCCTTGATTCTCTGAGACCTCTGAAGCCATGGGGCCACATAAATCATTCTCTTCTAAGCGGTTTTCTAAGTACTGTGTCACGAAAATCAACACCTATACTCAGCAGGTAAACCTTCATGAGGACAAGTGATGGTTTTTCGACTAGAGAAAACTAAAAGTGACAAATGAGCAGTGCTATTGATGATTACTCTGTGCCAAGGGACACTGTAAGTTTTGGTGAAAATTTATGTGCACTCAATAAGTCTTTGTGTATGATCCAGTCTGATGAACATATTGGGGGAAAAAAAGTAACGCTTAAATTGCAGTGTGACCCCTGAGGCCTTCTCATTAATGTCCATTTATCCAGGATATCTTGCTTGAGAATGCCCTCAAAGGAAGGAAACATGTCAGGTAAATTAAATGAAAGAATCAGATGTAGATTAAGAGTAATGTACATTCTGAGCCTGAACTATTAATTTCATTAAATATTATTTCTATCTTCATGATCACATTATATTGAAATGTTGGAATGTCAATTTCCTTTAGCACTTCACTTAATAAAACCTTTGTCTCCTTTGAGCTCTTAAGAAGATGCTAACTTAAAACCACAGTGACTTCACCCTTTGCAATTTACATATGTTGAGGAAATAAATGTCTTTTCAGGAGTCTCTTTGGGGCCTGAGAGGCCGCAAAGGAGCACCAAGACCTTGAATATTATGTGACCAACCTCAAATACAAACCAAAATTCCTCCCTATGGAATACTAATGGCTTTTGTGTACAGTTACAGTCGCTTATGATTTTGTTTTTAACGTCTTGAAGCTGCCCATGAATAAAATAGCCTTTGTGCTGATGGTTGGGAAGTGTAACTCTGGCTCAGATGCAAAATAAGCAGCGTTCCATCTGAAGTTTTCACACAGTCCAGTTTATCCTGGAATAATTAGCGCATGCATTGGAGGGCTAAGGAGCTGTGCACATTGAGACTGTAGTTCATGTTCCTATGAAAATTATCCAAAAGAACATTTAAGATATCCAAGATGTAATTAGAGAGTTGGTCTTTGATATCTATCAGTGGATTTAATTCAAATTATCTTTTTCTCACAGTTACAGATTTTACTCTACTTTATGAAAACGTGCTTGGTTTTATATATGAATAAGATTCATTACCTGAGTTTAAAAATTCAGGGAATATTAATTCTAAAAATTGTCCCTTATGTTAGAATGTTTTCATACAATTCACATGTATTTCTATGCTCCAGGAAGATTTTAAATATGACAGAAAGATGAAGACATACTATGAAATTCTCCATGGGGTTCTCTTTGGAATCACTTGTGGATCAAATACAACCCAGAGCTTAAGAAAAGCAGCAACAAATAGCACGCTGTGGAGCAAAACAACCATAAATCCCATTCCCAAATCTGGCAGCATGGTGTGTCACTGCAGGACTCAACAAACAAGACAAAACAAAATGTAATTATGCTTTACCTAGACAAGGTGAACTGCTGATTCTGGGTTTCATTGCTCAATCCAATAGCTATCCGCCTTGCTAAGCTATGGATGTGATGTGGGAAAGGTAGCTATTTGAAACTAAGACGTACCGTGAAGGTAAAATATACCCCAAAATTCGAACATATATTTACTCTGAATCCAGCTAACATATGGACAAAGATGCTCTATGAACAATCTTGAAATAACCTCTGCTGAACTCTCTTTTCAATTAGGCTATGTCCTTGAGATCTATCCTTAGGCTGCCAAATCCAATTAAAAAAAAACCCTACTAAGTTAGTTCAACAAGAATTGCTCTACCCTTGATATCCAACTACCTTTAATGTCTAATCACATTTGCCTTCCACCCTCTATAGTCTGTCTTTGGCAACTTTTTAGCAAGAGTCATGTTGAGTTAGTTTAATGCAAATTTCTACCATGGTTGTCTCCTTTTAATAATTTTCCATCTAGTCTCATCAGTCTAATAATTGACCATATATTCCAAACTCCTCTGCTATGCTCAAATTTGAGCTCATACCCCTCCACTGCAATCACTTGATTAACATAAATCATATTGTCTTTAAAATATTTCCAGAATACTAACTTCAAAATATGAAAAACAATAAGAAAGCACATAATTTGTAATAGATTGGCTTAAATATGTATGTAAATAAAATTAATGTCAGTCATCTCTTTTAATGTTTTCTAAGATAGATATTAGAAAACATAAAGTTGCAAATTTGATATGAATTAAATTTTTACTAGAAGTCCATGCTTCAGATGTCATACTTGAGAATCAATAACATAGAAGATATTCCAGGGGATTGGATGTTCAATCAGATATGCTACTTTTAACCTTTAACTAAACTAGCACAGGATGAGAAGTAAAAAAATGCATATCATGCAAACATCATAAATCTGGCAGGTTTTAAAACAAAAGTTTGTGTAATTAATTTGCCATAGTAATAATTTATGGTAAATATCATTACAAGCCTGATTGACACATATAAAATTACATATAGAGAGATAAAAGTCAATGTGGAAGTTCACAGCCAGTACATAAATGATCCAAGTCTCAGGGCCAGGTAGAATACCCCAGTTGCTTTTACCTTTTAGTGTGTGCTATTAAAGATATAGTATGGCCTCACACATTTCACTTCCATTTATATTCATGGCTCAAGACAGTTAAAATAAGTACTTTCTGAGCAAATTAAACAGAAATTCAATGCCAAAGTGCCTTTTCATGGCTTGCCCAACTCGCGAATTATCCTTTTTCTGCACAACTGCACGTTACTTGCTATTTTCCCATTAGTCATTTAGTAAATATGTTAGTCATCAGATTACCTTTCAAGTTATCATAGAGTTTTGTTCAAGTAATATTTTACTTCATTAGGACCCCAAAGTACCAAAGTAGTGAGACAAAGGAGACAAGAGGCTGCAACACACCAGGCACATAAACCTGGGCACTGTGGAGCAATGCTGCTGCAGTGCTCATGTGAAAATGCAATATGAATAAACTTTTGTTAATATGCATAGCTATTTAAAAACTTTTTTATTTATTCTTTGTGGCTTTCACATCATGCATCTCAATCCCATTCCTCTCCCTGTCCTTTTGTTTCTGCCCTCTACCCTTGCAAAGCCCCTCCCACCAAATAAAATAAAATAAAATTTAAGGGAAAAGTTCTTATATTGGAAGTTGTACTGTGACGCAGTGAGCCACACAATAAAACCCTTTAGTTCATATATCTTTACTTTCAAGTGTTTATTGCAAAGAATAATTGGTCTGGTTGGAGTCCTCTGGCTTCTGCTACACTACTGATACCAGGCCCTCACTGGGACTCCTCTTGGATATTTGTTTTCCTGTTGCTTTGGTTGTGTTGTGGAGGTTCTGCAGCTTCGGATCTTTACGACTGGTCCCATCACATACTCCAGCAGATCATAGATGGGATGGATGTTGGTGTGGGCCAACTCAATCCTGGCCTGAGTGGTTAAAGGGTTGGTTAGGCTGCCAGTTCTGTTGAACCTTGACCACCAGGGTGAGCTCAGCACTGTCCCAGCTAGGGGCGTGGCTGGCTTCCTTGCTTTCACACCCTCGGGGGCACTCTTCAGAGTGCTGCATCTTATAAGGGACAGGGAAATTTCAGTTCTCATGACCACAGGACCAACTCTTACACCTGCCACAGGGCGTGAGGGACAGGGAGTAGAGAGGGCATCTCTCTTTCACCCATACAAACTTATGATAGATGCTCGGCAGGGCCATATCTCCCAGGCTCACGTTCTCAGTTTAGATCACCTGTAACCCTGTTAACAGGGTCAGTTTTACAGTGCTGTCCAGGTGAGGTTCAGGGTCTATTCTCCCTAGTGTGCAGCTGCTGAGGACCTAGGTCAGATCTCCTGTTCACTGCAGGCGAGGGTGTAGGGTTACCTTTCCTTTATCCATGTTACCAACATGTCAGATGGGGGAGGGCAAACTCTCCAGCCCTCTGGCCCTCAGGGCCAGCTCATCTGTGTTCCCCGTGAGCAGCGTGGGCTCTATTGGGCTGTCTTTATTGTGCAGACAAAGGGTAGAATCTGATCTCTGGAGTGTTGAAGCCAGAGAGGGGCATGCCAGTTATCTCTAGTGTTGCAAACAGTTAGGGAAGGGGACAACTCTGTTCAGCTCTATCGTTTAGGCCTTTGGAGGTGACAAGGAGCCATGGTACATCAACACAGATTGCATCAGACCCAGGTATGGGCCTTGTCAGCTGCTCAGGCCTGGCTAACACCATGGCCCCTGGTGACAAGCAAGTCACCCACCTCAGTCTGCTTCTCACTTCTTTCACATCTTCAGAGCTGCCTCTCTTTACAGAACATGAACCCTCTCTCTCTCTGTCTCGCTCTTTCTCTCTCTCCTCTCTCTCTTTCTCTCCTCTCTCTCTGTCTCTCTGTCTCTCTCTCTTTCTCTCCTCTTTCTCTCTGTCTCTCTCTGTTTCTCTCCTCTCTCTCTCTTTCTCTCTCTCTTTTTCCCATACAGGACCATATATTTGCAAAGAATAATAGTGTCCAACCTCCTTGCACTGCACTGCAAGGACAGTGTCCTGTGTTTTCTCTTTCCTGCCCAGAGAAGGCTGCCCCCAACATCTGTATGAGTCTCTGCTCCTGCTCAAAGTTAATCTTGTATCCATAGTTTTATGTGACACATATGTAGACATACACACTTCACATAATTGGACCCTGTCTGTTATTCTCTATTAGAAATACAAACTCGTGTGTTCATAAATGGATTAGGCAATGCTTACAGAGGTTCCATATTCCCCCCTCCATGTTCATAATATTTGTATTTTGTACACACAAATAAACCATGATCTGATTTCATGATCTGAATTTCAAGACCAAATCACTTACCTCACTTTGCTAGGTAAAGTCAGTTTCCTTTCTCTGTCCCTAATTTTCCCCAGAGATTTTTAACATTTAGGTATGCTATGAAGGTACTAGTCATTTCCTAAATCCTTTGTTTTTTTGTGCATTATTTTACTTTCTTACATGCCATTTTCCTCTTTGATCCTTATGTTCTCTTAGACATTGAGGGTTTTATGGTCATCAATATTATTTCAAAGAATGAATATATAAATAGAAAAAGTGTGGCTCAACCAGGAGCACCAATAATTATCAAATTTGAAATAAAAGCAAAATGGCCGGACCTATAAGTTGTATGTTATTGACCTTGAAAGTCTCTGGAGAATCTTGACGATTCAGTGAATATTGGCATTTTGTCTCATTTAACTGTTTACATTCTACACAGGAAGAAAACAGCAATTTTCAAGTTTTACAGAACAGATGAAGTAGATAAAATATTAAGAGATAACATTTGAATAGCACATAAAACTTTAGTCTGTCTTTTTTCTTAAGGAATAAATACCTGTGGTTGTTGGGAAAGGTCGTAGAGAAGGCTCGTGGTATTTTGAGTAGTTTTAGAAATAATGAAATAGCTTCTGCCCCTCTGAGAACTTCTAATCTGTTCTGCAGAAGCTGAATAGTTTAAATTTGCTTAATTGTTTGATCAACATGAAGCTTCTCACATCTAAAACAACAGAACCCTCACATGAGGAAGTACGAATTTTAAGACTGAATAAGAAGGGTGTGATATAGGCTGTATTAGGAGTCAGGCATTGTCCTAGCCTCTGTCCCTTGGCAGTATTCACTTAGGCAGTACTGTGGTCAGCCCNTCAGCCCAGGGTCCTATGGCTGCTATGGTACCTCTTAGTCTGTTTGCAGGTGAAAAGGTCCCTTTAAGAGACAAAAAGATAAGCTCTACTGGTACCCACTCCCCTTCTGAAGAGGCAAGATCTGTGCCACTCCCCCTCTGGCTCTTTTCTCCCCTTTACAGTTCTCTCAATAAGCTCTCCACATGAGCTCTGTATGCATGGCTTATTTGTCTGTCCCTAAACCCACCTTCGCCTCTCACCAGCCGCCAAGGACCCTCCCACACAAAATCATTACAGGCTGGTTAGTGATTATCACAAAACGGGCAGAGGAAACATATTTGACTTTCTCGGTGGAAGACCATAATACCATATTTTTGAATTTATTTTTCTTCTTTTGGAAGTAGTTCCATGCCTTTAGAATCCAGTTATCTGACGCATGTTGATTCTTATTAAGTGTTCGCTGTTGTGCCTGTTCATCTAATTATTCCACCTTCTCTCCTGTGCTCCAGTTTCTAATGGCTTCCCTTTCACAGTTCACTAGATCCCCAAGAGTTTCTGGCAATGAAAGAATCAGGCTTGTCCTAAAAGTGTACTGGAAATGGAAGGGATTCTAAGAGTATGAATTGTAATTGGCTTCTCATTCAGACGGTGAAACAGAGTTGAGATGGAAGGGCTTTTCTAATGTGATTAGTTAGGTAAGGCTTTCCTGAGGGAGAACTGGAGACTAGGCCCAGTTGGTAAGGATCAGCAGAGATAGATGCACTGTCATCAGGAATCCTCCACTGGTTTTGCCCCAGGCTTGGTCTCTCCTTCTGTCCTACTGAACTTAGTTGGGAATGTAGTGTTTTGTTCAGGGTCTTCAGTATTAACGCTCAGAACAGCAAATGTTTTCTTCATTTGGAAGAAACAAATGGCTTTTTTATTAATAGGTAAAAGTGATTGAAAATTTTGCCAGGAAACCAGAGCAAGGACTCTATTGGCTCTGTTGAGACTCCAGACATTACGAATTTTTGCCTCAGTAAATCACATCCATTACTACACACTTCCTCCAGGGAGCCATCAAAACTAGAGTGATTTCTTCTTTAGCTCATAAGACAGGGGGAATCCTTCTCCTCTCAGTTCACAAAACTGGGAATATTCTCTATTTCTCTGACCCAGTGGCTGTTGAGTTTCTCCTACAACTCTCCTTTGACTCCGTCCCTGTGAACAGTTTGTTCTCTGAGCCAGACGCCTTGTCTTATAAAAGGTATTGATTTCCCGGTAACTCATGAGAGGAGGACTTCTATTGCTGAGTTCTTATAATGAGCCATTTAATCTGTCAAGAATTTTACGAATGCCATTTCATTTACTCTTCATGAAAACCCTTTTCACACAAGAGGGAACAAAAGCACAAGCGTGAAGAAAAGGAATGTCTCCAAGAAATAATTTTAATGAATGGTAAAACAGACATTTAAACAAACTGTTTCTCAACAATTTTCCCAATAAACAAAGGTTGTTGTCATAATAATGGGCACTCAGAATGAATTTGATAAACACAGAACTTTCTAAAGATTCAATTTTTACAATTTAATGTAGATAGGAATATGTACGGCATATATTAATACATATAAGTCTGAATGCTATGAGCTCACAAGAATGATTTCATCTTCAAAATAATTGATTTCAGTTTGTCGGACTGGTCAGGATATTTAAATAAAACTTGTGATTGTCAGCATAAGCAGTGTCTAAATCTGCATTTCATATCTACTGTATATGTTGTGAAGGAAGAGTTTGCTCAGACAAGGAAGCTAGCCAGCTCTGAGCGTCATTTCCAGTCACTCTGTGAATTACCTCAGAATAGCTTTTGATGATTTAACACAAACCCTCTAAAACAGATACTAAATTTGGAAGCTTTAAAAAAAAGAAAAAAAGAATAAAAGGTGATGATATTAACAGGATACAGTATTAGTGATAAAAATTCATCTAATCAAAGTTGAGTAGCAAATTGTATTTTCTTTCTAGTATATATTGGGTTTAATCCTTCATTAACAAGCAACAAGTATGAACTTTCCACAAAGTAAATGATTTTATCAATTACAATTGTTTTTAAAATTTCAATATTACTTATCAAAATTCAAGCATGTGGAGATATACCCAAGCTTATCTACCAGTTATTTGGCAAGTTGCAGTACTTTTTAGGCAACAATGAGTATTTCTGTAACTGTGTTTTGTACTTGAAAGTCAGTCTAGTTAATAGAGTTGTTGTTGTCCTTGTTCCAGGATAGGTAAGGGTGTTGAATGGAACACTTTCACAAATGTTTCAATATGCAAGGCAGGGCTTAGACTAGTGATGTGCTTTGGAGTGACAAAGCTTTAGAATAATACATCAGCGAAATCTATTAACACTGAAACAATGATTTCCTAGAACAAGGTTCTTAGCATCAGCTCAAGTGACCACAAGCAATTTCTTTTTATAGATACATGATCATCATGACAATGAGAAATTCTGAATATATGGATAAACACTATCAGTATTTAGCAGATTGCTGAGAAAGTGGTGCAGATTGCATGGCTCTCTATATTTAATAATTGTAGTGTTTCAGACTGTCTAATATTTAATAATAGTAATTTGTGTACAGTTCGCTATAGCTTCTTTCAAAATAATTGTTATGTGAACACAATAATTAATGAATAAGGTCAATGATTTTAGAAAAATGTATTACATCACTATGTTGAATTTTATCACAGACTTTTATTCATACTGTTTCTTTATCAATACACCAATATGTTAGCTATAATGTGATACAGTCTGAAAAAAAAACAGTGAAGATTTCTTACAGGATTATCTCACAACATTCTAAAAAATTTATTAATATGTTTGCATGTAAGATGCAGAGACCTAAAGATAACAATAATGTTAATGAATAGCTAGTGCATTGGTGATAATCTCTCTCTAAATCAGGATCAGGGAAAGTGAAAAATCTAAATGGGAGCATCAGCCTGATGATGTATAAGAGAGAACCCAAGGAGAACTGGGGTTGAAGAAATCCTATTTTAATATTTGCTTATCTAGACATATAGTGTTTTTATTTGGAAAATTTAACATATGAATAAGTAAATACTTCATATCCCCATTCTCTCTAACTCCTCCTGTGACCCTGTCCCTACACACACACACACACACACACACACACCACACCACACCTTCTCAGGTTATGGCTTCTTATTCTTTTATTTAGCTATATGTAATAATAAAATGTAAATTCAAACAAGAATGCCTTCATAATTTGCTGTGTAATTTAAACTATCTTTGATAAAATTTTCTGCTATAGAAGGAAGTTCCTCAGGAAGAACCTGGGCATGTTGGCAAAGGCTTGCCCTCCCAGTGACAGGGAGATGCAGGCTGCAGGACTGCTGAGACTCACAGACCAGACAGCCAGGCTGCAAATGGCAAGCCCCAGATTTCTCTGGAAGTTCTAAACCAACAAGGTAGATGAGTCTGAGAAAGGAAACAAAGTTGACCTCTGACCTCCACAAGCACAGGCACAGATGTGCGTGCCCATTCAATTCTACACGTGCAAAGAAAAGTTCTTATTTGAATTCTGTCCTGAGGCGCCAACATTAGTACCCTCAGCACATATTTATACAGGAGTAGTCATTCAACACATCTTAACTATGAAGAAGTAAGTAGACACTAGAAATACAGTGTTCAGCAATTTAGACCGAGGCTGAGCTCACAGCTTACAAAACATGCAAACAGGGACAGAACACTAATCTGTGCTGTCCATCTTCCAAGAAGAAATTATACCTGCTATAAGCTGTTTTAGTCATTATCATCCTCAGAGGAGAAATTCCCAGACAGCTACAGTTAAGCTCATGGTATGTGATGGCTCCGATGTTAGGAATTTTCAATAGAGTTAAATGAATATTTTCACTCTCACTATGAGCTTAGGTTGCATTATCATATTAAATAAAACAAAACAAGTGTATTTCCAGATGTCTTCTTTTAAATATAATCTTTTCCTTCACCCTTATCTCCCATCCTTTTCTTCTCCCTTTTTTCCTTTATACCCATTTCAAACATTCAACATCACAAACTCCAACATAAAACTCAAAGCAACATGCATCATTAGATCCCTAATTTATGAACAGAAAATGTAAGAAGGTGATCTAATTTTTTCTTTTACTTTATCATTTTTCAGAGGACAACTTCTCAGTGCCTTAGCTTTCCTTTCCCAAGAACATAAAAATGCTTTTAAAAATTATCTGATATAAGCGAACATAATTTGAATGATGTGATAACAAAATCAATAGGTTCATCTCCATGATTCTTTCTGATTCTTAAACTCTGCCTTGCTCCCTAACAAGGGTTAAGTGGCATCAAAGAGACACAGTCCTCCTTTTGTATCCTAAGGTAATTTGAGTACATATTTCTCTAATCTAAGCAAACACAAATTGCATTGTCATTTTAAATAAAAGATAAAATGATAGATTTCTATAGTGGTTTCCTGATAGCTGGCTTCCTGGTGAAATAATTCCCAGAAATATATATTTAGTCCCTGCATGGCTAGTTCATTCTTGCAGTAATATGTATACAAGAAAATTGTATGGCTTCCTATTATCTGCTGTTCTCAATTAATTGATTAAAATAACACCAGATACCAGGAAGGCCCTGCATGGCATCCAAGTTTTTTTCTTATTCCAAAAGATAGTGAATTTTTTAGACAGTTGTTTCAAAGAAAGATGGAACATGAATCTTAACAGCAGATTATTTCAACTATGAAATTATTTATGAATTATCGTATTCATAACCTATGGGCACTTTAAATAGCTATAATTTAGCTTGTTTTATTTTTGAAATCAATATTTCTGATGCTAGTAACTCTTGTCTTGACAATAATGTCACCCAAATATACATTTATATAAAAATAAGTAGAAAATATATGATTAAATAGAAAGATTTGTTTTTGAATATGTTTCATATTAAATAATGGATTAAAAGTTTGAAAAACATGTAGGAGGAGGAATATCATCTATATTAACTTCAATGATAACTAAACTTTATATATCCTTTAAGGGGTTAACTGTCATCTTTCTGAGAAGCAGATTATAAATCAGTTCTTAGGCCTAGATTACTGATTTGGTCCTGAATCACAATTCTCACTTTACCTGAGAGCACTAAAGAATAGGACTCTGAAGTCCTTTAATTCTGTGCATGACTATTTTACTAATACAAAATAAACAACTAATACAAAATAAATTAAAAGATGCAACATTCTCCTTTAAGCAGCATTAGACTGCTGAATTGTGCCTCCTGTTTCTTTTTATATTCTATACCAGTGGTTCTCAACCTTCTTAATGCCATGACACTTTACCAAAGTTACTCTTGTCGTGGTGATTTAGAACCATAAAATTATTTTGTTGCTACTTCATAACTATGATTTTGCAGCTATTATGTATCATAATGTAAATATTTTTTAGAGATAAAGTTTAACAAAGTAGTGACAACGTACAGGTTGAGGACCACTATTCTATACAGACATTGATAAAATTTAGCTGAATGTTAAGTTGTCAAACATATCAAGATAGGAATCTAAAAGTACATAGGCACTAAGGATGGGACCTTTAACATGCAAAATAATGACCTCAAAAATAAAATTCTAGTTATCATTGTCCTGGATCCATGATAATTGTTCAATTGTAGCTACATATGATGCATGACTACTGTCCTGAAAATCACAGATATCCTGCCTCACATGCATGAAACAATGATCAACACAAAAAGGGCCATGAATGTGGCAGAGGGCAAGGGGTGGTTTATAGGATCATTTGGAGACGGGAAAGAGAATGGAGAAATGATGTGATTATATTATAAACTCAGAAAATAAGATTAATTTAAAAATTATGAGCCTAATGGTACTAGAGAATGTATTATTTGTTGGCACAAGCCTATCACAAGGTATGGCAGATATTTTAGAGATTATTAAAGAAATTTCTGAGAGAGAGAGAGAGAGCAAGCACATGGTACAGGAAATGAGTATAGAAAAGGCCCCATAGCTTGTTTGAACTCTGTGCCTTTAGATGATCTTTTCTTTAAAAAAAAAGCCAAAGTAACTGGCAACTGGTCTATATCTAAAGAGATGGCCCCAGCGTGTTCCTTGAGCAACTGAGGAGAGGGGGCCTCAACTGGTCCTATCCTATAGCTACACTGATGAATATCTTGCATATCACCATAGAACCTTCATCTGGCGATGGATGGAGATAGAGACAG
>LOEQ01013219.1:9685-22385 GCA_001685075.1 Bramus lutescens | reverse complement strand
CACTGAAGCAGCAGGATGTGATCTGCCCCACTGAAAAAGGTACTGAGCCATATGACTGACATAGATAAGAATAATGGGTTAATATAAGCTACAAGAGCTAATAAGTAGCCTGACCTAATGGGCCAATCAGCTTTATAACTTACAGAGATCTCTGTGTGATTTTCTTTCGTGCTTGCTGGCTGTGGGGTACTGGGCATGACAGTAACTCCAACAAGCAGGCCCCGCTCATGTTACAAAATGCCCCCCAACAATCGTGTTACACTTTTCTAAACATTGTATGCTTAAAACCACACAATGATATCAAGATACAGCCCACAAGCACCTTCACCTATCTGCCCCTTGTCTGCCACTCCAGTTTCAGCATCCATGATCATCTCCCGCCAGCTCTGCGATACAGTCTCTGGGTCTCTGCTCATATAGGGCAGTCTGTGTGCTGCCCTTCACCTGGTAGCTCCTCCTAGCTTCTGTGTGAGCTCATCTCTGCTGTTATCCTTCATCTTGGAGGGAGCCTCACTCCGACACAAAACCTCCATCCTCCCTTCTCTATGCCCACCTCACCTGGCAAGCAGACATTGTTTCAAGTCCCAGTAGACCTGTAGGCCTCTCCTGCTGACGCTCACACTCTAGCTTCTGTGGGGCAATTGCTGAGTGATGCTTCCTTTCCCACTAAACTGAATGAGCTGTGAGAACAAGGATCATGGCTTGCTGCTCGGCCTGGATAAAAAATGAAAACAGAATGACGCTTCTCGCTGGCACCTGCTGGGTCTCTGCGTTGGCTCTGCAGGTATGAATGGTCACCAAATGTTCATCTTATATTGTCTTCAGTTAGTTGGAGTGCCTGTCTAGGAACATGAATATTAGGCTTATACATTTAGCAGGCTCGAGATAATGCCATTTTTTGCTGTTGCTTTTTGTTTTCTGCAGAACCTTGATGTGGGAAAAAAAAGAGTACAGGGCAAAGGGGAAGCCAGGGGAGGGGAATGCAGGAGATCTGGGCACATGCTGCCAGCAGGCCTTGCATTTGTCCATACCTGGTAGAGCATGTCCCTTGCTCTTTCACCTGCTGCCAGTAGCTGCAGGCATTTCCATCTGCCACTCCAGCCCTAGATGAGCTGCTAACTCTAGAAGTCTGATGAGGAAGCTCTAGAAAAAGTTTGCACTAACAACGTGGTAGTTGGAGTGGGAGGTGCTTCCATTTGGTCACCGTGCTTCTTGTTTACTTTCTACCTCATAAGAAGTCTACTTAAGCGGCCATTTTCCATCCTTTCCTCAAATGCCCACAATTTCTGACCCAGGATTCTCAGAGCCTCAGGCTGGCTGGTCCTCACAAGCCAGGGACTTATCCACTTGTTCATCCCAAGCCAGGGTCTCGTCTGCCTGTTCATCACAAGTCAGGGTCTCAGCCACGTCTTCATCACACCTAACGTGTCACAGTGGAAGTCTGTCTGGAGATATGCCCTGAATTTCTCTTCTTCAGACTTTCTGCATTCCCAAACCTCTTTCCCATTTGATGGAATGAAGTCTGGCCTTGGTTGCTCCAGAAACATGTGGTCTGTTTTCCTGCAGCTTTGTGAGCTGTTCTGTCCTGATCCCTTCCCTGGTTCCAGTGTCTCAGTGCTCTCTCTCCCTTTGTCTTTGGGATCCAGGTCTCTAAGCTCGGCCATGGAGACGTTAGGGCTAAACATTTTGCTACTGCGTGGAAGAGGGAAGGCTGTCCCATGCATGGTGGCTCATTTTACTACATCTCCCTTCTCTGTGCCCCCACCAATGGTATTTGCCTATCCCTAGCTGGTGACAGGCAAATGACATCCAGTATCAAGATCAGCCTCCTGGAAGGCCCCATCTTGAACCAGCCCTCTGCCTAATCTAATGAGTGATAAGCACCTTCTTGGGGGAAAGCACCATTTTATTATTAAATCCTCTTAGATTCTACAGAGTCACCTAGGAGACAAGCTTCTGGTGATATCCGTAAGGGAGTTTCCAGACTGACTTAATTGACATAAGAGACCCACCCTAAATGTAGATAGCATCATTCCACACTGGGAACTTGACTGAGAAAGAAAGGGAGAAAGCAAGCTGCTCAGAAAAGTTTAATATGGGGGCCCAAGTCAGACAACCCAGGGCCAAAGCACCATTCAGTTCTTAGGCTCAAAGCAGCCCTGGTCTTTTCAGTGAACAAGTCTGAGCATCCCAGGGGCAAGGCCATTGTAGGCTTTTACGTCACTGCAAAGAAAGACCAGCAGGCCTTGATAATGTGACGTTGTGAGCAACTGATGAAGGCAATGTCCCATTGCTATCTGCTGAGGTAAAAGCAAAGGAGAAGAGAAAGATTATGATTGTTTTCATATATATATGATGTATGTATGTGTATATGAGTACAAGAGCTCTTAGAGCCCAAAAGAAGGAATCAGATCTTCAGATCTCCTGGAGATGGAGTTATAGGGAGTTGTAGCCAACCATTGCAGGTGCTGGGAACTGAATTTAAGTCCTTGGCAAGAGCAGCAAGTGCTCTTAAGCATTGGACCTCCTCTACAGCCATGATGCTAAGTGTCCCAAGACTCTTTCTTGCCTCCAACTAAGACCTTGCCCTGTGTCTAGCCTGCAATGGATGCGCCCTTTAAGGAAACTGTGGGGTCCTAGGCCCTTCTTCATTCCCTTTTGCTCCTGACTATGAGGTGTTGGCATAACAAATTTCTCCGTGTTAAAACAGTCCATCCGGGAGGAAGGATCAAGATTCAAGGAGCAAACAAAGGTGACATGTCTGAGAAGGCTGAATTTAGACGGGTCTCAAGGACTCTCCTCAGAGAGATAGAAGCAGTTAGCATGGCCAGGGCAGGAGACCTAAGCAGCAGAGTCGCTGGGAGATCACATGGCTGTGGAACTGACTCCAAGTTGTGCAGAGAACTGCAAGGATGGAGCTTTCTTGAGTCATCACTTCCTTTGGGGTAGACTTTTCAGTGATGCAGCTCCCTTCCTCCGAGTCACTGATGCTGAAAGCAAACCGGATAAACTCATTAGTTCACCAAGCTGAACTTTGGCTCTGTGTTTTGTGTTTTGTTACTTTGGTCTGTTGTGGATTCCCTATCTTGGGTAAGTAATTTGGGGTACATTTATGATCCAAACTCTCAATTTTTTGAGACTAAGAACCTGGACAAATAAAAACAGTGAAAATGTACCTGTCTGGTGCTTACCAATGCTGTGCGTGTGTGTGTGTGTGTGTGTGTGTGTGTGTGTGTGTGTACTTAGACATACCACCAAGAGAAAATGTCTTCTCTTGCATGGTATCTTGACAAAGTAGAGTGTTTGGTCAAAAATACCTTTCCACCATGGAACAGATTCCATGTCTAGGAACCTGTATGCTTACCTGAATGACAGTTTGAAAATATCAACTGTTTTAGTAAAACACTGACAGTCAGACCCATGGGCAACCAGTAGCATCATATATTTAGGCTAGCAATTGTGAGACTCTAACATCATCTTGGTTAAGACATTGTGAAGGTTTTNNNAAAAAAAAAAAAGAACGTATTAGACTAGGGAGATATATAAAATAGAGCATTTGCTGTGCCAGCAGAAGACCTGAATTAAATCCTTGGAGCCCATGGAAGAAATGGAAAATCAGATATCAATGTGTGTACTTGTAATCCATGGAGACAGGTGGATACTGATGCTCACTGACCAGCCAGCCTAACTAACCGACTTAGTGAGTTACAGGCCAGTTAAAGACCCTGTCTCAAAACCAAGACGAATAAAAACCAAGATGGATGGCAACTGAGGAATAATGACAACTGAAGTTGACCTCTAACCTCTATACGTGCACACACACACACACACACACACACCCCACATACACACAAACTCACAAATTATCATCAGGAACCCAAGCCCTTTAAGATTAAGGCTTGGAGAAAGGCAACTGGTGAGAAGGCTCAGAGAACAAGAGTGCTTGCCCCTAAACCTGACCCCCGCAGTTGATTCACAGAACCCACATGATGGAAAGAGACAATGAATTCCTCAAATTGTTCTCTGATCTCCACTGGCACAACCCACCACACATACATACATACATACAAACATACATACATACATACATACACACACACACACACATACATACATACATACATAGACAAAGAAAAATGTAACAAAGATTAAAGCATGGACCCCCCCTCCTCCCATGGAACAAAGTTGAATCCCAATAGTCTGTCACTCTCCTGTGCAGACTCTCCAGGCCCAGGCCACGGGAGAATGGCTGTTCCTAGTCTTGTCACCCCACAGATAGATTGGTTGGGAGAAAGTGCTTTGGTGAGTCCTAGAGTCAGAACATTCATGAATCTTCTCTCCTGGGTGGCGGGGTTGTCTTCTCTCTTGAATTCAGAAGGAGAGAATCCCTGTAAGATAAATAGATGCTCGCCCCTCTGCACAATATTTTATACAGGTACATGGTTTGGAAAATTAGGTCAAAGGAGGGAGGGCAAATAGTGATTCATTACCAGAGCAAAGGCAGGATTACCTCATCAGATATTCAAAGGTAATCAGTTTCTTCCCAATTGTCATGGTAATGAATCACCATTGTTAATAAATTGGGAAGTCAGTTACACCACTGAGTAGCTGGATAAACCAGAGCTGCCTTGCATCTGTCTTCATTAGAAAGAAGCCAATGGGGTGACTGGTGGAGACTTGGGTACAGGACAGTGAGCCTCCGTGTTCACCTGAAGATAAGGGAATTCCACCTTTTGTTTGACTTGATCATCAAGGCCATCCAACCAAGAGAACCCAAGTATGACTTTAAACCTTCAGTCACCTGCCAGAATTCTGTCAGTGTTCCCTGGGGGAAGAGTTAAAGACAGCAGCAATTTGTTTGTTGACTACAGCGACCATGGTAAGAAATGATTTCTGAATATCACTTGACTCAGGAGAGGTCTTTATTAGAATAGAATTTTCTTCTCCCTAAGCAAATGGAAATGAGGAATGGAATCAAATCACACACACACACACACACCAGCAACAACAACAACAATACCAACACCACCAACACCACTACCACCACCAACACTACCTCTCTGAACCTCTAATGTTTTATGAAAGAGATTTAAAATGTCAGAAAATTGAGGCTCTGTAAACTGGGTGTGGTAGCACATCAAAAATCCCATACTGTAGATGGTAAAGCCAAAAAGATCAGAAATACAGGGTAAACCTCAGCTACAGAGTAAGCTTGAGGATAGACTGAACTGCTTGAGACCTTGTCTCTAAAGAGGGTAGGGATGGCTCAGTCAGTAAAGCCCTTGCCATGTAAGCATGGGGCCCTGAGTTCAGATTCCCAGAACCCATGTGGGGATGGATGGTATTGCACACATCTCTAAGCCCAGCAGTCCTACAACAAGATCAGAGGCAGACACAAGAGAATGCTGGAAGATCTAGCAAGCTAGCCTGCCATACACAGTGGTGAACAATAGCAGCCCTGCCTCAAAAAAGATGGAAGGCAACCAAGGCTCTTCTCTCACTAATATATGCAAACAATCATATGTGAACACCCACATTCACAGACATAAGCAGACATGCATACACACACCACATCACATATCAAACACAAAAACACATATAACACACAAAATACACATCATACACACACATACATTATACACACAAACACAACATGCATGTATTATACACTCACATCAATTACAGACATCATACACACACATCACCTACACAACATCACACATATACAAATATTTTAAATGGATTTTTAAAGGAAAGAAAACTAGGGCAAAATGGCTAGAGCAAAGTGATGAGAGCCAGAACCCACTGTGGAAGTTTATGACTCAATGAAGCAGCCGTCAGGCTTCAAGCTCCAGGGGATAAATCAGCTCAAACTCCATCCGCCTTCAGGACAGACAAATCTTTGGTCATGGAACCGTCAACGATCCAAAGATAACTTGGAATGCAGTTATAACTCTTTATTACTTTTAGGACCACCAAAAAAAAAGTGGAAAAAAAACTGAGACGAATTCTGATCTGTGTGATATGGTAATGACATCTGACAAGTTCCTATTTATTCAAGGGTGGGGGATAAAAAAAAGTTTTGTGTCTGATCATTGTGTCAAAATCCTGCAAGTCATTTTCATTTCTCTCTCTTGGGCGAGATTTAAAAGCAAATCCCCGTGTGCTGTGTCATGTGATCCTGGTGCTGAGCGCTGAGACATTCAACAGTAATTTAATACAGAGGTTGGCGGGGCGTGTGTGGGAGAAAGACAGAGACAGATGAGGGTGAGTGAGGGGAAGGAGAGAGAGAGATGTACGAGATACAAGAGAGGAGAAATGGAATTAGTGAAAAAGAGATCATCTTAGATAAAATTAGTGAGATAGAAGAGCAAGAGAGAGGGAGGAATAGGGGGAGAGAAAGTAATTTGAAAAAGTCAGAGAGATGAGAGCAACAGAGAAGGGTGCGGGAGGAGAGAAGGGAGAATCCGAGACCTGGATAGAGATGCAGAGAAACGAGAGGGGAAAGAATTAGAGAATTGGAGATGGGAGAGAAGAGAGCAAGAAAGAGGAAAGAGAAATGGTGATGAGAAGGAAGGTGAATGAGTAGGAGAATTAGAGACAGAGAGGGCTGAAAGCGGTAACGACAAGCAGAAGGGAGGGGAGAGTAGAAAAGACACAGACGTGGGAACAAGAGAGAATTAGAAAGAATGACAGAAAGGAAGAGGATGAGATAGAGACAAACAGAATGAAAGGAGGAGAAAGAAATGGGAGGGAGGAGGGGAAGGGAGGGAAGGACAGAGGGAGGGAGATAGGAGACAGATGACTAGCAAGCCTGTTACTGCTCAGTGTCTCATTTCCCCTCAGGAGAACTGGGTCTGATACCTTCCACAGCCTCCTGGGGAAACCCCTGGGCAGATGCAAGGAGGCCTCCAGATTGAATGAAGGCCTCCGTGCTGGTGCCCCCACCACACACGGTACAGACAGGCCATCGCCGAGCAACTCCGCTGAGATGTTCAAGGAAGGTTCATCACTTAGGCAGATGCCAACCCTCAGCCAGGCAGAGAGCAGCAACTTCAGATCTCCATGATCACTTCAGATCTAGCCCTCGCCTCTAACCTATCCTGTACAAAGAGGTGCACATACACATGCACGTACACACACACACACACACACACACTTTTCTTCTCCTTTCATCTTCTCTGTACTCTTCAACTCTTTCTCAATCCCAGACTAAGACCTGAAGATGACAAAAGCTATGAAGACTATAGGCCAAGCCCCATTCCTTTTCCCCCATTGTAAGTGAGACCCCATTAGAGCCCTGAGAGATCTGCAGGTTCTGGGAGGCTGTTTGAGGTGGGGGCTGAGGCAGAGAGTAGGTAGTCAAGCTTTTAGGAAGGGCAGTGAAGCCCATCAAAACAATGACCCCACGTAGGATGGAGAGAAAGGCTCTACCCATCCCAGATCTTTATAGCAAAACAGATAAGGCCTTGAGGAGATGATTCAGTCAGAAACATAAATAAGAGAACCTGAATTCAAACCTGAGAAACCATGAAAAACCCAGGCCAGGTAGTGTGCTTGTAATACCAGCACTGAGGAAGTAGACAGGGGAACCCCTTCAGCTTTCTTGACCAGCTAGTCAAGTCTACTTGGTGAATTCAGGCCAATGAGAGACCCTGACTCAAAAAGCAAGGAGGACAGCAACTGAGGAAAACACCCAGTGTCATCCTCTGGGTTCCACATGCATGTGCTTATGCACATGTGTCCACCTGCTCATACACATGCACATATGAATGGATACATATGTACAGAGCATATGTAACAAAAGTAGAAGAGGGAAGAGTTTCAGTGTGTTGGCGGTCACTGCTCATTCATTTCCCAGCCACTAAGACCCAAAATAATCACACAGAAACTATATTAATTACAACATTGTTTGACCAATAGCTTAAGAGTATTTCTAGCTAGCTCTTACATCTTAAATTAACACATTTCTATTTATCTGTGTATCACCACATGCTTGTGGCCTACTGGTAAAGTTCTGTCAGGTGTCTGAAGTCTGCCTCCTGTGGCAACTACATGGCTTCTTTGACTCTGCCTCCTTTCTCCCAGCATTCAGTTTAGTCCCCCCCAATTGTAGTCCAAAACAGTTTATTTATTCATTAACCAATAAAAGCAGCACATATACCGATAGACTTCCCACACCATCAGTGGGATAGGAGCAGGGAGTTGGGGGATAGAAGAGAATGGAGGGTAGGCTCAAGCAAAACTGAGTCGGTACAAAAATGCTGTAAGAAAACCTGTGACTTTGTAAGCCAATTATCAAAAATTAAATGAATTTTTTTAAAAAGAAAAGAGACAACATGATCACTACTCTTCCTTCTGTCTGTCCATCACAAATACCTTCATGCTGATTTAAATAACTCACCACTCTCTGGAGGAGAAAACACACATAAATAAGCCAATTTTTAAAACTATTTCCCACTGTTCTTCACATCTAAAATCTCACTGTTGAGCTGGTTAAATATAGGACTTTCTGCATGAGAGCAAGAGTTCCACTTCCCAGAAGCCAAGTAAATGCAGAGTGGGCCTGGAGACCTGCCTGCAATTCTAGGGCTCAGAAGGCAAAGACACCCAGAGCAAGTTGTCTGGTGAGACTAGTTAGTACTGGCAAGCTCTGGATTCAGCGAATAAGATGGAGAGAAATCCAGGAAGACTCCCAACTTCAGCCTTGAGCCTTTACACACATGTACAGTTGTGCATGCATACACAGGTCCCCACATATATGTAAACATACATACAAACACACACATATATATCATGTGCCCATACACATGAAAACAATAATAAATTAATAAATATATATGCAAATGTTTAAAAACTTGCCATTGCCTCGCCTGCTGCTCACCTCATTTACTCGTTTTGTCTCTTGTGAAGAGACCACAACCCTATATTTTTCAAAAATGTGTTAGGTGATTGGCACTTATTTTGACCTATGGGATTCTCTGGAAGAAAATTCCGAGCCTCACTACTAGAGGGCAGGCTCAGGGCGTGACCTGGCACACTGTATTTAACAAGGGTCACCTTTCCCTTCCATTTTTTTTCTCTTGGTTGTTGCTGTTTGAGCTAGAACCTCATGCAACCCAATCTGGCCTCAAATTCCCTATGTCACTGAGGATTGACCCTGAAATCCTGGTCCTCCTGCCTCCACTTCCCACACAACTAGATTCCAGGTGTACTCTGCAACACCTGGCTTATGTGGTGCTGGGATGAAGGCCAGGTCTTGGTGCATGAGAGGCAAGTACTCTACTGACTGAGCCCCAACCCTCCCCCATTTTCCTGTCTCTAGGAGTTTCTCAGACATTGAATAGCACAACTCCGTGGGGATTGTGTTGGACTCTCCCATATACATTCCTTAAAGGTCCCCCCTACACTTTTCTCAGGGTTCATCCTTTATGGGATGCCACTTTGGAATTATGAGGTACATCAGCATCCAGGAAAGGAGCACAGGATTAGTATGTAAGTGGATTGATGTCCTCCCTTCCCTGGCAGTGATGATTGATGCAGGGATTGGGTGTGAAGTCCAGGAGAGGTAAGGGCTGGATGCTCAGGTGAGGGTCCTGTGATGCTTCCTGACTCACTATGAGGAGATGTAAAGCATAAACAAACTCTGCTGGGATGACCTTTCACAAGCAAACACCTGCATTTCCAGAGACAGAGGTCATTTGATGAAGAGTCCAGCATGAACACACTTTCTGAGTCTCTGGTGTCTGCTGTCCTGGAGAGACTTTCTGAGAGACTAAGGATCAAGCTCAGTGAGTAGGGTGCTTGCTTAGCATGCATAAAGCCATGGGTTCCATCACCAACACCACACAACCTGGTGTGGTAGCACAGTCACTCAGGGGCTGGAGATAAAAGAATGAGAAATTCAAGGTCATTCTTAGCTACGTAGCAAGTTCCCTGAGCTGGTCTGGGAAGTGTTGCTGCCTTCAAGAGACCCCAGCATGCCTGACTCCTGCACCCTCTCTGCTCTGAAGATAGTGAGATGTGCCCATTCTCCCTGTATTCCACTGGTCTGGAATGGTCTCCTAACAGTTTCATGAGCCCCTCGTGCCCTGCAGTTCTACCAGCCACCTTGTTCTTGCTCTAGCTTCGCACCCTTTCTCTGACAGCTAGTCAAAGACCAAGGCGTGAATGCCTAAAGTAAGAAAGTGCTGGAGCCTGCAAGGCTAAGGGATCTTGGCCAGGCTTTGTAAAATTTTGGCAGATGAATCCGTTGATAACTAAGGAAAACTGTAGTAACTTAGCAGTCACTGTGGGTTAAATTCTAGTGTGTCCATACAACAACACTTTCAATGAAAGTTTTGGCAGGAAGCCAAAGTGGGGATCATCTTGTTCATTTTGTTTTCTGCAAACTGAGTAAGAATGGTTATTACTGGATGTGAATAATTCAACACCTTGGTTAAACTTAGGAAAACTCAGTGTTCTGCAGATACATGACTATATAACGCCAGCCTTGAATACAGAGAGGGACCAGCAGACCCCTCAAATGCAAATATTGTAGAGGATGAAAAAGGAAAATCTCAGAATGATGTACACCATAGCCCAACATTCATGGGGCAAACAATCCACTCAGCGTCAAGATTTTCTTTCATCTGTTTATACTTCCTGGTACTCCTTTTCTCCTCCAACTGTATTTTGTATTTTTCCTTTCTCAGCTTGCTCCTTTTCATTATAGATCTGTATAAGACTGGCCACTAAAAGCCATATAACACAGTCAATGCTAGGTTGTTTGGAAATGTCCTCTGCCAAAGCTATTTGTCCATAACTCTTCAATTTAGCCTCAGGCAGATTTTTGGACAGAGTACAAAGCAGTTACATTCTTCACCCAAATGTCACAAGAATGATCTCTAGTCTTCTCTGAAACCTCTTGTGCTGACCTCTACAGTTCAAATTACCCTCACCACTATCATCTTCCATTCTGCTACACTTAAATGCCCGGTTGTTTTTCTAGACTGAAGTCCCAAAGTGTTTTGCATTCCTCCCAACAAACACATTGTTAGGCCCATCACAGTAGAACCCTACTCCTGGTACCAATTTATATCTTATTTAGAGTTTCTGTTGCTGTGAAGAGACACCATGACCATGGCAATGCTTATAGAGGAAAACATTTAACTGGAGATGACTTACAGTTCAGAGGTTTATCCATTGTTAGCATGGAGAGACACTGGTCAGCATGCAGACAGACACAGCACTGGAGANGGTTGTTTTTCTAGACTGAAGTCCCAAAGTGTTTTGCATTCCTCCCAACAAACACATTGTTAGGCCCATCACAGTAGAACCCTACTCCTGGTACCAATTTATATCTTATTTAGAGTTTCTGTTGCTGTGAAGAGACACCATGACCATGGCAATGCTTATAGAGGAAAACATTTAACTGGAGATGACTTACAGTTCAGAGGTTTATCCATTGTTAGCATGGAGAGACACTGGTCAGCATGCAGACAGACACAGCACTGGAGAAGTAGCTGAGAGTTCTACATCTGGATTGGCAGACATCAGGAAGAGACTGCCAATGAGCCTGCAGGAGATATTTTCCTTCAAACCGTCACAGGGTCTAAGTGATACCAATGAGCTCCAAGGATCCACTGCCTCTCCAGCAATGAAATACAAGCACTGACCACCATGTCCAGCCCTTTCATGTAGATTCTGGAGATCTAACTCAGTTCCCAGTTCATTGTTCTTGCATGGCAAGCAATTTACTGACTGAGACATTAGCTTTCTGGCCCTCTTATTCTGTGGTGGTGAAGGAAGCTCACAGTGGCAACCTGCCCTGCCTTTCCCTGTCAGTTGAAAAGGGTAGAAGGGACCTGTGCTAAGTGTGAGCAGATACTCTGAGAGTACAGTGTCGCCTTGGCAGGGAACAAATAAATTCAGAGAAAAACCTTCACTGTGCATGGTCCATCGGCCCAAGTGTCTCAGAACTGAGAGAGACAGAATAGGGAGGAAGTTCTGATGATTAGGGGCTGGATAACTGGGAGTGTAGATGGATGTGAAGCTGACTTTCGCTGAAGGAATCCAATAATACCATCCTTTGGAATGTTCGTGGAGCTCTGATTGCTGTCTTTTGGTTTAGATTAAACCCTGAACTAGCTTGCCAAGTCTGAAACCCACCCGACCTTCACTTGGTGTATGTTCTGAGCTCTACTTGAACTTTATGAGGTGCAAGTTAATTTGCATTTGGCAAAATGCAATTTCCTGTTTCTAAGAAAAAGGGACTTTAAAGATTTATTTAAGAGACTCAAATGGCTTCCTGGACATCAAATAGCTCTTACAAAGCAATATTTTAATACTTTAAGTGTAAATGAATTGAAAACACATGAATCTGATTTCCCTTGAACTGCAGATGGATTTTTACAAATAGAGAGGTGGTGGGGGTGGTGGCTTGGCACTGGGGCTAGGGGATTTTCTCTTTCCAAAAAGTTTAGGAAAGTAGATCAAGATGTTAGACAAGCCCCTCCACACTCCAGGGTTCCCTAGCTCGGATTGTGTATCTTGAAGACTCTTGTTCGTAAACAAAGGGAGGGTTCCAAACCCACTCAGCTTTCTGCCTCTCCTATGCCAGCTCTTCTTCCCCCTCCTTTCCACAGAAATTCCAAGGCTCCAGTTTCCTGGAGCCCTCCTCACAGCTTCCAGCTTGGACTCTCTCTCTCTCTCTCTCTCT
>LOEQ01013218.1:16283-33355 GCA_001685075.1 Bramus lutescens | reverse complement strand
AGTCCTGACATAGTTTTAAGGAACATGGGGTTAGAGGTGTAAAGACTCAGAGTAGGAGTTAGGAAACTTTCTGTTACAGTTGATAATCTTGACATAATGTTTACCTAGTGAACAGATGTTCATAAGTCCCTGTGAAGGGTGAGATGGGTTATTTTTATTTAGGGTCCTGGGAAAGGAATTAGCAATAAGAAGAGAGGTGAGACATGATTGAAGTGGGAAACATTCAGGGTGATGTCATGTTAGTGTGAAGATGTTAGGTGGGTCTTGTTAAGGGGGTTGTGAGGAAGTCCATGTGCATTTATTGGCCTTTTGAAGTAGATATTTTTTCCCTACGTGGTTCTTGGGAACTTGACAGTGAAACGTAGGACTGAAAAATCTATGCTCGCTGCCTGCCTTTTCAACTCTCCCAGGTTTGCGGTGAGCATTGGCTACTGGCATGATCCATACATCGAGCATCTTGTGAGGCAGTCTAAAGAGAGGAAGGCCCCTGAAATTAACAGAGGTAAGTGACCATCTGCCTTCCCACCATCTCAGCACCCTGAGCCCTGAGGCTTTATAGATTCGCTATTAGGGAGCCTTCCAGGGTGTACGCTTTACAAAGCATAGGGAAGGCCTTAGTTTCCAGTGTTCTCACCAACCTGGGATTCTATAAAACTTTCTCATCTCAACCTGATCATAAAAATGGTGTTACTGAAACTTGTTGTCTATTTCCTCTGTTTATAAAAGAGACTACATTTTCTTGTTTAAAATCTATTAATGTCTATAGATGTGGCTCATTCATAGAGTGCTTGCTTAGCATGCACAAGATCAGGGGTTCAGTTTCTAGTATTGAAAAATATGTGTGCGTGCACACACACACACACACACACACACACAACCTCTTTATAAGCCAAGTGTGGTGGGGCATGCATGTATTTCCAGCACTCGGAAGGCTAAGGCAGGAAAATAGTGAGTTTAAAACCATCTGGACTATACAATAAGGCCCTGTCTCAAAACAAATAAACAAAAAAAAACCCCACAACCACACACACACACAAAACACTAAGCAAAAGAAAACTATCATGTATCTTTCGCTATGAACTGTCTGCGTGAGGGTAACCTTTTGTGCCTTTTTATAGTGTTTAACACTGTTGGGCTTTTAAGTCATTTCATCAAGGGTTTGAGGCAGAAACATGGCTTACTTTCTGTCCCAGTGAAAACTAACCGTGTGATCTTAATTCAGCTGTGTGCAGTGTTGGGGAACTTTTGGCTCCTAGCGGTAGATCCTTGCAGATAGTTTCTGTGAACATTGCAAAGAGACTTAAATACTACAGGTCCCCAGGTAAGGCCATGCTAGTTTCCTTGGCGTTCTTCCCTGTGGTCTTGAGGCAGATTTCCTGATGAGTGTTTCAGAGCCAGTGGCCCTTGTGGCACCTGGTTCTCTGGAGGCTGTGAGGGACAGTGTGTGTTGTCCCTGAGTGACTCATAGCTTTTTTCTCTGGAACTCTTTTGAAGGATATTTTGCTCGAGTTCATGGTGTCAGCCAGCTTATTAAAGCTTTTCTCCGGAAGACAGAATGTCATTGTCAAATTCTCAACCTTGGGGCTGGGATGGACACCACCTTCTGGAAGTTAAAGGTAATTAAAGGTTCTACTACAGTTGCTCCAGTTTAGTTCTTTGGAGATGATTACTTAGTTTAAACTTTTAAAAAATATATTAGGAGAGGGGACTGTCTCAGCTGGTAAAGCAGAGACCCGAGTTCAGTCCCTAGGATCCACATAAAAAGCTGGGCATATAACCCCACACTGGGGAGTTGGGGTGTGACAGAGACTGGTGATCCCTGGAAGTTCTTGGGCCAGCTAGCTTAGCCTATGTGGGGGTTTCCAAGAAAATGAGAAATCCTGTTTTGAACAAATAGTAGAATGCACCTGAGAGGAATGACATTTGAGGTGGTCTTCTGCCTCCACATGCATGTGCAAACACAGTGATCATACAAACATGTGTATAGATGAACATGCATATAAATTAAAAAAATATTGAAAGCAATTCAATAGGCCTTTTCATCCCATTCCATCTGCCTAAATGCATCCCATAGTCACCCCTACTATAACTGTCAACCCTTTGTTTTTCCTCAGGGCCCAATATGTTAGATGGTTTCTAATTGTTTTTATACTAAAACTTCATGTGTTTTCTTCTGTGTGTTGATATACAGCAGGAAGAAAAAAATTTTCCGCCAGAATCACTGAGACCAAATCTATAAATTTATGAATTTGTAATTTTGGTAGTAACTATGATCTGTTGACCATGTAATGTCATTTAGGGTAAGAGTCAGAGATTTGTGAGATGGATATGCAGAGTATGACATAAAGCCTGCTGTGGTTGTTCTGGTTGGAGCTCTGGCTACCCTGAGGGGTAGAGAGGCAGATCTGATCATACTCACAAGGAAGGGACATGATTCTGCTGAAGTTCTGCCTTGACTCCATGATCCTGGTTTTTCTGTGACATGTCCTCTCTGTGACATGTCCTTTCTGCAGGTTTGTGCAGATTTCTTGACTTCTCTGTGAGGTCAGTCATGTGTAGTAATGGGTCTGTACATTTCCCTAGATACTTGTAAGTGTAGAATAAGATAAATAAGAATGTATACACATAACCCAGCCTGCTTAGATCTTTGGTCTCTAACCAGTTCACCCGATAGTAAGGACTTTGGTCATCAAAGCACCCAGCTTTTGTTTTACATGAGAAACCAATGGCCAGTGTGATCTTGGTGTTCTTGTTTGCATTTTAATTTTTCTCTAGGATAAGATAACTGGCATTTATGAGAGCTTTTATGTGATACAGTATTATTGTGAGAGCGCTGTGAGGGGTTTCACAGATGGAGGAAGAGGGCCTGGATAGAGTGTCTTCTGGGATCCAACAACCTGTGGCTTTAGAATGGGGACACACATTGCAGTGAACTCAGGTCCTTGTTTACATACAATGCTTTGGTTATTTGGGGAGGCCTTATTAGTGACATAATTTCCATAGGGTTATTTTGTCTTTGTATCAGAGTGTCACATGGTTGGTATAAGGAACTCGAGCAGATTCTGTGTAAGGGTGTTGCTCTTTAGAGATCTCTCCACTGGGCCTGAGATCCCTTGATCACATGGGTTGCTTTCTTTCCCCTTATTGTAGATAACTTGATAATTATAAATCTGAGATTTTTATTTACAAACAAAGTTCACTTCTTCTAAGAAGAAAAATTGCCTGTCAGTAGTAAGAAAGGAAATGGCAGAAAGTTTGAAAGTCCTTTGTGGGAATTTTTATATTTTTATTGATAGTCATGTTGGTCTGGACCACTTTTTTTCTTAAATCCAAACTTCGTTTTTAAGGATATTATAGATATTTTTCTTGTTTGTTCTTTTATTTTTTTAAATTTATGTGTGTGGGTGTTTTGCATGCATGTATGTTTGTGCACGAAGTGCGTGCCTGATGTCCACAGAAGCTAGAAGAGGCTGTCAGATCCCCTGAAACTGGAGATAAAGATGTGGGTCCTGGGAATGGGTCCCGGGAGTTAAACCCATGTTCTTTGGAAGAGCAGTCAATGCTCTTAACCGCAGAGCTGTCTTTCCAGCTCCCTGTTTGCTCTTAGAGAGCAAGAGTTTTAAACAAGTGGTAGGCTAAATCTGGCCCACCACCTGTTTTTATAAATAAAGCTTTATTGGAACACAGTCACTTCCATTTGTTTGTATAGCATTCATATTTAGCAGCCCTATGACTAGGATGACAACAGAGACCATCTGACCTGAAAAGATTAAACTTTTTTTCTGGCTCTTTGCGGAAAAGAATTACGAATATATATGCCTTAGAGATATATGCCTTTCCATAAAAGCATAGAAAGAGCTTATCCATGCTCTTACTGTGTCGTTTACCTTCTAGCTAGAAAGGCTGAATCTGCAGAGGTGAAGCTACTACTATGGACTTCCTGCTCTTTCTGTGTGTTCTTGGGGACCCAAGACCCTTTGTATAGTTGGGGGTTTCCTGTAGGCAAGAAAACTGGGATTGTCACAAAAGGAATGAGGGATAAAGGGTAAAGCCTCTTAAGGTACCTCACCTTCTTAATGTCTCTTTAGTCCTCTAGAAGGAAACAGCATTGACTTTGGCAGTGTGTGAAATGGTCGGCTGTGGTGGCTTCCCTCTGCATCTAAGTGATGCTCTTCCCCGCCGCCCTGACCTGGACTTGAGGCCTCTGTATCAGTTGATTATATAGGAGCTCTTTAGGCTTGTGGTATTAATGCACAGAGAATCGGAGCATCAGTGATTGAGTATGATTTGCCACAGTTGTTTTTCCTTCAACTGGGAAGAATGCTAGGTGGCTCGGGAGGGCAAGTGCTTGGACTAGTCCTGGAAAGAAGACACTGTCTTGTGAGTTATAGGTCATTGTGAATTACCATGTGGGTGCTGGGAATCAAACTTTGCTCCTCTGGAATTATACTTTTAGCCTCTGAACCATCTCTCCAGCCCATGTAAGTGTTCACTCCTTGGCCCATTCAGATAAATAGTGGTGCTAGGATCTGGAAGAACAGTTATTGCTCTTAACCACTGAGCCACTGAGCCCCCCCCCNCCCCCCCCCAGCCCCTGTGTTCACTTTTGACCCATTAAGATGAATGGTGTAGCTGGGATTTGAGTGTTGTAAGGAGGCCGCTAGTTAGGTTCCTGACTGCCCAACAGCTCAGTCGGTGGGCACCAATTGTTGTGAGAAGGAGGCCACTTGTTGGTTCCTGGCTGCTCAGCCCCAAAATAATCACACAGAAACTGTATTAATTAAATCACTGCTTGACCCATTAGCTCTAGCTTCTTGTTTGCTAACTCTTATATCTTAGTTTAACCCATCTCCATTAATCTGTGCATCACTACAAGGTTGTGGCCTGCCAGCAAAGTTTCAGTGTGTCTGTCTCTGGCAGCTCCTCCATGGCTTCTCCCTGACTCCACCTTCTTTCTCCCAGCATTCAGTTTAGTTTTCCCTGCCTAGCTAAGTTCTGTCTTGCTATAGGTCCAAAGCAGTTTCTTTATTAATCAATGGTATTCACAGCATACAGAGGGGATCCCACATTATTTGAGCCTTATTCTTCATTGGCTTTGTTGCAGCAGCAAAGAAATGATCTTAACCCTATTCATGTGATGCTTCTTCATAGTAACTTTTTCATTCTAAATGAATCCCTAAAATGTTGGGCAATACAGATTCTACATTGACTTCATGATGGTCTCTAATTATTTCAAGTACTTTTGGAAGAATACATACTGTGTTTTGACACCTCACAACTCCTTCCCCACCACCTCAGTTTCAAGCTCTGTAGACCTTACCGGGACAAATACAAAAACCTCTTTGTTTTTCTTGTATGTATTTTTAAATGCATGTATATGTATGTTTTGTGTTTGTGTACATGTATATATGTGTGTATATGTGTACATGTGTGTGTATGTGCATGTGTATACAAACGCATATGGAGGCCAGAGAACAACCTTGGGTCATCCTTAGGAACACCATTTACCTCCTCTGAGACAGGTTTGTCACTGGCTTAGAGCTTAACAGTCAGGCCAGACCACCTGACTAAAGAGCCTCAGGGACCCTCCTGTCGTAGCCTCCTCAGCACTGGGATTACAAACTCACATGACCATGATTGGCATTTTACATGGGAATTACACTCAGGTCCTGACACTTGTAAGACAAGTACTTCACTGACTATCTCCGCTTCTGTATTTATTCTTGCTTTTCTCGAATACATTCTTAATGAGACCATAGTAATTTGAAAATGCTCTTCTGGGGCTGCAGAGATGGCTTACTAGCTAAGAGCACTTGCTGTTCTTGCAGAGGACCCAGGTTCAGTTCTCAGCACCCATATGATGGTTCATAACCATCTTTAATTTCAGAGGATTAAATGCTCTATAAGGGTAGAAGGCACACACATGTTGCACAGGCATTTATACAGGCTCAGGGAGCATTCGTACACATGAATAAAAATAAATAAAACACTTCTGATCATATGAGTCTCCTGACCTAAAATCCCCAAGTACCGCCATTGCTGTTAGTGCTTGCTACATGCAGTGACTATGTGAGTTAAGGAATGCTTCTGTGTGCTTTTCTCCAGGATGAAGGTCTTCTCCCAAATAAATATTTTGAAGTCGACTTTCCAATGATAGTCACGAGAAAGCTGCACACCATCAAGTAAGTGTGGCTTTGTTGGGGGACAGGATGCCAGTTGGTGGAGCCGCAGCTCATGTGTAGTGGCTGAATGTGAGGGACCTCACTGGAGAGTGCTACTGCCTTTCACTTTCCTTTCCTGGAGCCAGCAGCCCTGCATGTGTGACCTTCAACATTCAGTGTACATTCTGGGTGACTTCCTTACTCATTAATGAAACTTTCCAGAAGATTAAAGATTGGCCTATGCAGAGCATAGTTGAATACTCTAAATTTTTTCTGTATTTTGATTACTGCTTTATCCTGAGATATAGACAGTAACCTGGTCCCAAATTGATGTAGTAGTTTCTTTCTTGATTTGAGTGTGTGGAATGCTTGATGGCTATTCTGAGGGACTTGGGGAGCTTTAGATGATGCATTTTTCTTTGCCTCTTGCTCTCTTGTTTTTTTTTTGGGGGGGGGCGGGGTGGCTCACTCCTCATGGTAGACTTGAGAACTGAGTTCTCAGAACCCTTTTTGTAGATGAAGAATCTCCTGCTCAGAGATTTTGACTTGAGCTAAGATCTAAACCCTGACTTCAAAAGCCCTTTTTCAGGACTTAATAGGGCTTTTTAAAATTATTTTTTATACTCTTATCCCATTTTAAGTAGTTATTTTTCAAAAAGCCTAATTATTATATATTTTAGAATTCCATAGACATTGAAACTTTGAGTTTATTCTGTAGAGCTACTACATACATCCCTATGCATTGGGAGTGTTTTTCTCTTTCCTGTGGTCTGTTCTATGAGTTTTCCAGGTTTTCTAAATATTAGCTGCGTTTTATATTAGAAGGGTTTTAAAATGATGAATGGTGGCTCTTGGAACTGTATAGTTCTGCTGAGCTCATTCGAACTCTAGGTGAGGTGGGCTTGAATGGGCCTTTGATGAAGCTCAGGATAACTTCCTGGAAAGAAAAACAGGCTTTACCTGTGCATAGTTGTGTGGTTCTCTGATTTCTGATTTTTCTTCATTTGCTTGATTACAGGAGTTACATTATAAATATTACTGAGCTTTTAGTCATGACAAAGAACAGACAGGATCATAAGATACAATTTTGTTTGAGAATAAGCAAGAAACTGGAGGTATCTGGAAAATTTTGGATCGTTTAGAAAATTTGTGTTAGCCTACTTCTAGTTATTTTTAAATCAAGTTACTTGTGATCAGTGTGTGATTTAAATGCCAAACGCTTAGTGCAGAGCTGACGTAACCTGAAGCCTGTGTGAACTACTGCTGCTGTGCACACAGGGTCAAATGTAGGTAGACTGAAGAAAGACTTCCAGAGTGGCCCTTGTTCTGCACATTAGCAGTACACCAAACTTCCCTCATCCAAAAATACGAAATAAAAATGCTCCAGAATCAAATATTTTCAGTATCATGTTCAATTAGGGAAGTGTTACAATAAAGTATATGCATATATTACAGAATTTCACAGACATCCCAAATCTGTACAATTTCTCATCCCAAGCATTTTGGATAAAGGAGTATTCGGTATGTGCTCACAATTTGTGACAGACGTCTGCATTTGGCAGTAAATGCACTCATGTGTTAATTGACTCTTTTCTCCTCTTTCCCATCTTCCCATAGAAACAAGCCACTTCTGTTCAGACCCATCATGGAGTTACACCCAGAGGACACTCTGCAGATAGGCAAGTAGCCTTGCGAGCCGCACAGTTGGGATCATAACACATTTGCTTGTTGAGACGCAGCCCTCTCTTCAGTCCTTTGATTATGCTAATCTGCTCAGCTATGGCTGTCCATATTGCTGCTCAACGGTTTTTCTTTTTTGTAATGCTGGGGATCAAATCTAGGACCTTCTACTAGTCAAGCCTTGTACCACTTAGCCACATCCCTGAACCCCATGTAATTGTAGTTGTTCCTGACACGTTCTCTCAGTGCCAAGCCTTCCGGATTGTGGGTGTCTTTTAGATCTCTACCAGAATTTTCCATTGTGTTCAGTTGTGATTGACAGAGAAGGTCAAGGGGTTTAATAGTCTTTCAGACTCTGGGAGTGGTCTTCTCTGATTCTCCACATAGTAGCATTCAGGCACTCAGACAGACCTCCTTTTGTGCACACCTGCAGTGCCATAGTCGAGTTCCCTGTGACTGGAGTCTTGATAAAGTTCCTGCATACGTGCATGTGGCTGGCGGCCTTTGTTTTCCCATACTGACTGGCTGTACCTGTTGTGACTATTCCCTTTTCTGTAGCAGTTACTGTAAGCTTGGTTAATTGGTGTCACATTAGGATCTGTCGTGAGCATCCTTGCACTTTGTGTTACTTTGATCAACAATGTGGAAGTGTATGGAGTAGAACCTCTTCCCATTGCACACTCTCCATGCAGCGTTACCATGCTTGATATGTTCATTTTTCACCTTTCTTTTTGAATTATGAGCCCCATCATTACAAGGGGTTTATTGTTGGTTTTTGTTTTTTTCTTCAGGATCCTGCTGGGTAGCTTAGATTGAGCTAGAACTTAGGTCTCTTTTGCCTATATCTCCTCAGAGCTGAGGTCACAGGCAATGCTATCATGCCCAGCTTAGACCACATCTTCTTGGGCATCTTTGTATTCCAGAATTGGCTCAGTGCCCTATACATAGTACCAACTAATTATCAGATTGGTGGGCCGATGGGTAACTTAATCTTATATATATAGTGAAGAAATCCACCTGAGACAGATTCTCTTTTACTTTAAAACAAAAGCAAAACTCAAGTGTTCTGGGAAAATTTCTTATCTAACAAGTCTCTCACTGAAGAGGTCATGGGTTGGATTGGTTGAGTTCAGCCAAGATCAGCTTACTTGAAAAATACCAGCACTGTTGAGTCATTCTTTGCACATGTGTGAGTGTTATTTATAGACCATGTACCATTGCTCACACCTTCTCTTTGCTCATGCCTTCTCCTGCACTGTAGCTTCAGGTAGCAGTTATCACAGCCTTTATCAGTTACCCTTTGCTCTATAGCAAACCACTGAACCATGTGGCCCAACACAGCTGCCGTCTGCTTAGCTCACAATGTGGCTTGTCTCTTTCAGTTTCGTTCATTTGGATAGAACTTCTGAGTTGGACTCTCTCTTTGCTAAAGACCTCCAGTGTGTCTCTAGGCATTGAGCTAACCCTGTCTATTTAGAATTACAGTTCCTTGAAGGTCTCAGTAACTTGACAGTACCCTAGGCCAAAAGATATTTTACACACTTCAGTTTATTAATTAGTTGTGTTCAGACATCTGAAATATATATGTTGTAGCAATTTATTAGTCATTTAAAAAGCAACAGACAAGTTGAACAAGCACAATCTATACATTCAGACATTTAGACAAGTCTTGCTGTACAGTCAAGGCTGCCTTAAAATTGCTATCCCTTTGCCTCTGCCTCACAGTGGTAGGATTCCTCATGTGTGACTGTTTCTTTCTTTGAAAACTACAGTTACTAATGAGACCTGTGTACCTGTTTGATGCTGTTAGGAAAAGATCTTAAGAAGAGCCTTTCCGCCGACACAAAATAACTCCAATTAAATCAGATTAGACCAAATAAAAAATGCCAACGTTCAATAAATGCCACACTCTCGGGTTGCTGGGAGCATGGTGGAGGGAAGACAAAGGGAGAACTCAGGCAAAACACAAAGCCACATGTTCCTTTTTCTGTCGCTAGCCTAAATAGCCTGTGGGAGTGGTCCTGACCCTCCCTGGGGAGGGGTCAGTGCTTGGCAGGCTGGGAGTTGGAGTCCAGACCAAGGCAACTCCCAGGGGCTGGGGTGATACTTCCAATCATCCCAGACTTCTTGGATATAGGGGTGTCAGAGGGCTGGAGTCTCACTTTCAATCAAACATCCCAGAATCCTTGGATATAGGGGTGTCAGCTCAAGTCTGGCTACTTTCTGTGGGCATGAGGCGATGTGGGAGAGGGGAAAGCTGGGAGTTGGTGGGTTCACCTTCAGCGAGAGGAGTGGCTGGAGCAGCATCTGGTTTATTGTCATCCTGGAGTCCTCAGGCAGCTGCTTTTTGAGAGAGATGAGAAGGTCGGTAGCTAGGAGAAAAAAATATTGTTATTATGGCTTTATGAAATGGGGCTAGCCATGGGATTGGACACAATAACAGATAAAACCAGATTTTAGTTGGTAGGTATCCTTGATCCAGAAGAGTTGGTACCAATAGTGAAGTCCCAGGAGCTGGTGCAGGTGTTGGCATTGTCTGGAGAGTACTTTGGTGAGTTGGTCTTGGCCCAGGCAGCAGGAGTGACCTGTAAAATATGCTCGAAATTGGCTGTGGTTAGTAAAAGGCTGTTAGTTTTTATGCACCTGAAACCTGTTTGGCATACCTGTCTATATTTTAGCAGGAAACTTTATTAAATGTCACGGATGAAGTAATAAGTTAACAGTACCTTAAGTTGTCAAATGCCATTAGACAGATCTGGGAGGGATAAATGAGCAAAAATGAGACAGCATTTTAGCTAGACAGGCAATCAATCCCAACTCCTCTCCTTAGTCCATGGAGAACACCAGTCTTAGAAGCAGTGCTTGCCATTAGCTGCTGAGTACAAGAGGCCCAAAGATTTTCCTATGGGGAGGATTTAGTCTACCTGCCTTGGCAGGATGAGAAGATTGATTCCCCAGGTGAAGAAACATTCAAGAAGCTGAAGAGGTGAAAGGCCACTTTTTGCTATGTGGGTGGGGTTTACCAAACCCAAAGGCAAGGCTTGGAGGTGGAAGATCTTCTGTCTTCTTGGAGGAGCTAAAGGGTGCTGCGGAAGCTGGCATGTCTGTTAGAAGCTTTTTTGTTAAAATGCCATACCCTCAGATCTGTAAAGGCACTTGAGAGTCAGGGTACCATTGCCTGTTACTTTTAACTGGGCATATAAGCTAAATTTAGACATGTATTTTATCCAATTAGTTATAGTTTATCAATGCTAATAGATGCAAGAAGATTAAAAGGAATATTTTAATAAGTCAAAGAATACTAGCACATGTGGGTACTCTTACCAAAGATGGCGGACTAGCACATGTAGGCACCCTTATCAAAGATGGCAGACTAGCACACATGGGTACCTTTACCAAAGATGGTGGTGAGGTTAAAATGGCGGCTACCCACATGTTTGTATTTTTTCAAAGCTGCTGTACTCTGGAGATATAAGTTTTACTGATCTTAACATAAGCACACATGGATACAGAAACTTAAATTGAGCACATCACGAAAATACATTTACACATTCACACAGACATACTGTGGTCACATCTTTCTAATAGACAGACAAATAAAACACATTGGAAACCTGTGCTAGGGAATGGGAGTGGGGGGTGGGGGGAGCTGGGGATGGGGAGGGAGTGCACATCTAGGAACTGTTGGAGCGTTGTTTGTTTTCGATAGCCCCATTTAAAAGGATTTTTGTAAAAGGCTGCTGAAGGGCCTCCCTCCCAATGCAAAATAACTCCAATTAAACCAGATTAGACCAATTCAAAAATGCCCACGTTTAATGAATGCCGCACTCCCAGGTGGACCAGGACAGCATGGAGGGGAGAGGAGCCCAGGCAAACCCTGGAGACCACGTGTTCCTTTTTCTGGCACGAGCCTAAATAGCCTGTGGGCGTGGTCCTGACCCTTCCTGGGAAGGGGGTCAGGGCTTGGCAGACTGGGAGTTAGAGTCCAGACCAAAGCAACTCCCAGGCCAGGGGCTGGGGTGACGCTTCCAATCAGATACCTCACAACTTCACCTTGGAATCAGGTTGGGCACCACCTTTGTCCACATTGTCATTCACAGTGTTGACTTTTTATTCATGGTAGACAAGAGCTTAGCTTCCCAGAGGGATGATAACATCAGAGGAATTCAGAGTGATGTAGCATTGAAATGTTTTGGTCTAGTAGTTTGCTAGTGTCTGACTGATGTTGAGTATCTGTTTCTTGCAGAAATTCAGTACACTCTGCCTCATCCCTGTGAATCTGCTATGCCACTCAGTACACATTTAGAAACCTTGAACTCATCAGTTTCTCATCTTCAGTACTAAATATAATCATTTGAGATCAGCACTGTCTACATTTTACGGTAAAAAGATAGTCACATGGTTATGTTATTTGCCCAGAGACACAAGGCTGGCAGTGGGCTAAGTTGAAATGTGCCCATTTTACTTGAAAGAAGGTTTTGCTTTTTTTTGTGATCTGCATAGACCACAGTGTGTTTTTTTCGTTTGTCCAGGCTGATGTTGAATTCCAGGGCTCAAGCAATCCTTTTGCCTCAGCCTCTTGAGTAGCTGGCACTGTGTGGTAGTTACTGTATGACTTTTAAGAGTTTGCTGCTGACTAGTAGATCTTGAGTTTTGATGCCTCTCTTTATGTCAGGATCTCTGTGTCTTCATTACTGATATTTCAGGTCTGATGTTGCTGGGGATGGCCCTGCTCATCATGTGATACTCCAACAACACAGCCTTCAGTCATGACAAGCATGTCTTTAGATATGCTACATGCTCCTGAGAGGTGAAGTTGCTCCTGGTTGAGAATCGCTACTTAAGCTGAAGAATAACTAAGCTTATGTAATGAGAATTTTCATAATTTTCTCTTCATTTTGGCCATGTTCTTAATTTTTAAGCCTTATCAGTTATATTTTCAAAGCCTTGCCTTTGTCCCCTTAGCGACAAGTCCTCTAAAGGAGTTTTGATTATAAAACTATGAGTAGTAATGCATAGGTGTCATTTTTAGTTTTTTCCCCTGAGACAGGTCTCATGAAACTCAGGCTGGCCCCAAGTCACTATATAACCGAAGCTGTCTTTCAGCTCTCAGTCCTGTGCCTCTACCTTCAAGTGCTAGGATTTCAGGCTTGTACCCCCTTACCCAATACCCAGGATTTAAACCAATACTATTCGGCTTTCCAGACCTGGACATTCCCATTCTGTAAGCATCACATAAAACACGTTGACCCTTCCTCTATGTTCTCTCATTAAAAAAAACCTAGAAGAAAAGGAGGGATGCAACTATCATGGTCATGGTCAAGACCTTTCTGTCATCTTTGGGGAGCACCCCAGTATGCATGGCTTTCTGCTTGATCTGTGGTCTCTGGCCAGTGCTGAATTTCATAGAAGTGTATGTTTTCTCAAAATAATAAAACTTCATTGGAACTTTCTCTAAGCCCATGTCCCCTACAGGTCCATTCTGTTCTCTGTGACATAGCAGAGAGGCTTTCTCTGAGGACAGACAATGGACCTCGTATATCTAAATAACTGGAACAGTTTGACTCAGGGACAACCGCGTGTGGTGCTTATGTGTGCTGTTCCAGTCCTTAGGTCATGTTGTCCAGGGCTTCCTGCCTGTAGTGTGATACAGGCTGGGGCTGAGAGCCTCTGAACACTGTGCGTTCACATCTGCTGCCCTTGTTCACTGTTTACTTCTTACTGTTTCGATACTGGTCTTAGTAAGATAAGTCTCTCCCAAACTACTTGATTGCCTCTTTCTGCCACTGTGTTCCGTATTAGAAAACTACATGCTTCAAAATTCTGTTGTGTGTCTTTTGGGTTTTGGTCAGGAATGGAAAAACTCATTCAAGATTTCTTGCCATCAATGTATTATTTTTTAAGAAGGCATATGGGATTGTTGGTTTGTATTATAGGCAGACAAGTGTTTTGCATTCTTTATATTATTTTCTTGAGCCAGCACTGTGGTACCTTGGAGCTGACTCTGGGTTCCTTGTTTGTCCTTTCTTGCTTCACTGACAGCTAAGGGGTTCCCAGGATATGTTTATATTTTCTTTCAGTGTGTTTGAATCAGCCAAATGGGCTGATGAAGATAAGGGCACCTGCGTACTTGCTATAACCCCCCCCCAATCCTGGGGATTGAATAGAGGGTTTTATACACACTAGACAGATGCTCTGCCATTTTCAGCACATTTTGTGAGGGTTTTCAGAGCCAGAATGTGAATCAGTAGCAGTGGTTCAGGATGGCTGTGGTCTCACCTTCCCACATGGTCTGTAACCAGTGAGGAGACAGTAAAATAAGGCCTGTGTAGAGATATAATTGGTTTGGCATGGTGACATACACCTGTTACTCCAACACTCAAGTAGTGGGAGGATTTCTGGGAGTGCAAAACCAGACTGCGCTAAAAAACAAACAGAAACCAGTCATTCAATAATTGAAAGAGTTTCTAAGGACACACCAAAGTATCATGACTACATTGATGACCCTTAAAGCTGGTGTCATTGCATTGGTTGCCATCGTTTTCTAAGTGTAGGCTCCAGACCGACAGCATCCAAGCCACCTGGGAATGTGCTAGAGATGCAGTTGGCTGCTGTGCGGAGGTCTACACAATCCTCACTCGGTGCAGCCCTCAGGGAGACTGTGATGGTCCTAGAGCTTGAGAACCAATGCAGACACCAGTCCCACCTCTGGCACAGCTGAGAACTCAGTTCTTACTCATTTGTAAATGCATTGCTACATAAACTACTTTCTTTTAAACGTAACACATTACAAATGGTTTAGTGTTTGTAGAACCACCCACTCAGTATTTAAATAACTTAATATTGGACTTCTTAATTCTACTCACATTCCTGTGCCTTGAAGAAGTAACTGACAGGTACTTCATCCCTGTATGTACCAGAGCAGTGTCTCAAAGGGAGAAAATTTGGCAATACCATGTGTCTAGTAGTAAGGGATTGGCTGAATATGAGGTGTTTTAGTTTGGTGATCCCATATGTTCTGTAGTGAGGGGTTGTGTTTTTCTCACAGTGACTTGCTAGGAAATCACTATAGAAACGGTGCCCTGGGCTGGGCATGGTGGTGCCGGTCTGCAATCCTAGATGGACAAGCTGAGGTTGAAGGAATCAGTCTGAGAAACAGTAAGAGCTCATCTTAAGAAAACTAATCAAAACAAAGAGAATGATGTCTTTGATGCTGCTGTTAAGTAAGAAAAGCAGTCTGTAAAACATGTATTGAGTGGTTCCATTTTGTTACATGTATGTGAAAGAGAGGTGTTTCGCTATGTGAGTTTAAGCATAAAGGAAAAAGGCTACAGTGTTATAACTTTAGAAGAGGTGTTAGGATTAAAGGTGTGTACTACCATACCTGGATTAAAGTTACTCTAATTTTGAAAAAGCTGTATCTAGGTTCAAGGGATGGCTCAGCATTAAGAGCACTTGCTATCCTTCCAGAAGACCTGGGCTTGGTTCTCAGCATACACAAAGGAGGCTCAAAACCGTCTGTTACTCCAGTTCCAGGTGGTCTTTTCCCCTTTTCTGGCTTGCAAGGACACCAGGCTTGCACATTATATACTGCCATACATGCAGGCAAAACATCCATACACATAAAAAATTTTAAATGACCTTTTTTTAAAAAAAAAAGGAAAAGGCCATGTTCATTAAAAGAATGATGTCATTGACTTGTGTTGAAATGAGATTTTATTTTTATTTTTTGTATTTACAGATGGGCACATGCTGGATTCAAAGAGATATGCCATCATTGGAGCAGATCTCCGAGACCTTTCTGAGCTGGAAGAGAAGCTAAAGAAATGTAACATGAATACACAGTGAGATTTTTTTTTAACCCCTTATGTGTTTGTGATTTTATGTGAACTATGAGATGCAGTTAGTCATGGTGTAGCTTATTACTTGCTACTGGTGTTTGTTTTATCGTTGCTACCTGGTGTAGCTTTTTGAGATTTTTGTTTGTTCATTTGGTTTTGTTTTTCAAGACAGGGATTCTTGTGTGGCCCTGGCTGTCCTGGAACTCAGTGTAGATCAGGCTGGCCTCAAACTCAGAGATCTGTCTGCCTCTGCCTCTAGAATGTTGGAATTAACAGCGTGTGCCACTACTGACTGCCTGGTGTTTTCTAAGATTTCTACGCTTTCCTTTCCTTGTCTGCTTTTCACCAATGATTCCTTTTTAAAATGCTGGCCTTAATATAATAAACTAAGTGTGAGAGAGCTTATAACAACATGTAAAGAGAGAGCTAGTTTCTATAATACATGGAGACTAACATGTGCCAGGCTTTTCTCTTTTGGGCCACCAACCAGCTCCCAAATCATGACATCGAGACTTACTAGTTATGAATGCTTGGCCTAGCTTAGACTTGTTTCTGGCTAGTTCTTTTAACTTTAATTAACCCGTTTCTCTTTATCTACCTTTTGCCTTGGGGCTTTTTACCTTTTCTTTCTGTATTCCTTCTTTTCCTGCTCTTCTGTGTCTGGCTGCCCGCTTGGCCACAGGTGTGTCTCTCTCTTTCTCCCTTGTTCTCCTCTCCTTTCTTCTCTCTCTTTTTTGCCTAGACTTTTTCCTCCTATTTATTCTCTCTACCCCCCAGCCCTGCCTATTCTTTTTCTGCCTAGCTATTGGCCATTCAGCCTTTTATTAGACAATCAGATGCCTTAGGCAGGCAAGGTGAAACAACAATACATCTTTTCATAATTAAACAAATGCAGCAGAAACAAATGTAGCACACCTTTACACAGTTAAAGTAATATTCCCCAGTAGAAACAATGTAACACACTTTTACACAATTAAAGTAATATTCCCCAGTAGAAACAAATGTAACACACCTTTACACAGTTAAAGTAATATTCCCCAGTAGAAACAATGTAACACACTTTTACACAATTAAATATTCCCCAGTAGAAACAAATGTAACACACCTTTACACAGTTAAATATTCCACACTAGTGCTCATGAAAAGTGCTCCATAAATGACCAAAGTGACAGAATTTCAGGATATATGATATATGCATATCATGCAAATCACAGTAGCTTCCAGATGACCAGGGCTATCAAACCACAGTAGCCACCAGATGATCAGGGCTATCAAAACACAATAACTACCAGATGACCACGGCTATCAAATCACAGTAACCACCGGATAACCAGGTCTATCAAACCACAGTAGCCACTGGATGACCAGGGCTATCAAACCACAGTAGCCA
>LOEQ01013217.1:22081-33140 GCA_001685075.1 Bramus lutescens | reverse complement strand
AAGGTGTAGGTGACTTGCTATTATTAGAAGGCTGACAGCTAAGGTGTAGGTGACTCGGTGTTGTTAGAGGTGCTGACAGCGAAGGTGTAGGTGACTTTTGGTATTATTAGAAGGCTGATGGCTAAGGTGTAGGTGACTCATGGTGTTGTTAGGAGTGCTGACAGCTAAGGTGTAGGTGATTCTTGGTGTTGTTAGAACTGCTTTCATTCCTACACCTAACAGAATAGCTTCTCAACCACACTGCAGCTTCATTTAGTGAAGGAATTTACTTACAATAGGACAAATAAATAAAACAGCTCTGATTTTTAACTTAAGCACTAAGCTTTGCTTAACCGTGAATCTGGCTGCAAATTGTATTCTTTAAAGCAATAGAACATTAGAAACCCTCCAGTCCTTAGGCAAATGCCTCATTCCCTAACATTATCTTTATCTTAGCAGATACCAACTTGCTGCATACTGACTAATTCTTGTAACTTGAGGTTTCTCTCCTGCCCACCAGTTCCTGAATAACCACTTTGTGTTTTAATATTAATTTCAAACAGTTTGGACTATTAGCTAAGGCTTATTATTAACTAGCTTTTACAACTTAATTAACCCATTTTTATTATTCTGTATTTTACCATGACTCAAGGCTTGGTAACTCATGATCTGCATCCTTTTTGCCTGTTCCAGTTTCCCTGACTCTGTCTTCTTTTTCTCTTTATTTTTGCTTGAATTTCCTGCCTGACTCTATTCTATCTGGCTATTGGTCAAATCAGCTTCTTTATTAACCAATGGTAATAAAACATATTTGCAGCATACAGAAGGGCCTCCCACATCATATTCTGAAATTCCTTACTGCAGCAAAAGCCAAGATCTCAACCATATTTCAATTGACTCCCATGGGCAGAAGTTTCTCAAAGTACACAGACGTAAATACCCACCTGCATCTCCCAGAGGTAGAGACACACCAATAATCACTTTTATTGTTCACCAAAACATTGCATCACACTGGAATGTTATAAACTGAACTTCTAAAACATTATTGATTAGTGTGTGTGTCAGAAAGAGTGTGGTGTGATGTGATGTGATGTGTGTGTTTGCACACAATTGTGTGTTTGTCACTGTGAAGGATGAGTGTGGAGGGAGGGGAGGTCAGAGGATAACTTTCAGGAGTGTCTTCTTCCACAATGGGAACCAGAGGTTGAAATCAGGTGACCAGTCTTTTATCCACTGAACCATCTTAACAGCTGATAAAATGAACTTTATTCCCTTAAATTCATATGGAAAGTCCTAACTTTTAATGTGACTGTGTTTGGAAATATGGATTATAAGAAGATAAAAGTGAAATGGAGTCTTAAGGATGGGCCCCTTATCAAAAAGAATTGACTGTAAATGGCAAGGGTCTTTGACAATCTGATGTTCTTTTAAGAAGAAAAAAGTGCTGAGAAAACACACAGAGAAAGCAGGATGTGTGAGAGGAAAATGAAAAGGTAGCAGCTTGGATGATGACAGGCCTCCCCAGAGCCCATCAAACAGATGGCCTTCATATTGGACTTCTGGGTTCAATAGCTATCAGAAAATACATTTGTCTTGTTTTAGCCATCCAGCTTATGCTATTTTGTTATGGCATCCTTAATTGACTAAGACAGATTTGGGTACCAATGGTGTTTGTGAGGAAGGAATCTTGAAGTTGAATTTTCTGAATTTGTTCTAGAGATTCTTGATGTTTTACATTTGATTCCATTTAAAGACAATGTAAACACACAGTGAAAAGAGCATTGGCTGCCCCCAGCATGATATGGTAACAGGGTTGTACAAATCATCCCAGAGATACTGCTAATAGGACATATATAAGAGGCCAGGGTTTGCATAAACAAGTGTGTGATGCTTTTGAATACATTCATTAAACTAAGGAATATACTGAGATTAGCTTATAATTACTAATATTTATGAACAAAGTAAGAAAGAAGAGGAGCTTGGGTTTTCAAATTCTCTGCTCAAATGCAGGACCTGGAAATCTTTATAACTGTCCAGCATGTACTTATTTCCTGTAGCCAATGGGCTGAGGTAACTGGAAAAATCAAACTCAGAATCTCAGAATATTTGGCTTATTATGCAAATTGAAATCTCTTCCCACTCTAGCTATCTATAAGTTAGGACACTAATTGGAAAGATGTGGAATCTTAAAAGCTGAATGGGACTATGCAAGCAGCCTGAAGAAATGTTGGGTACTGAGCCCTTACATTTCTACTTTGTTTAGAGAAACATCCTTTCTATGGTAGCAGTATCAACTTGTTCATTCTAATATAGTAGGATTAATACAAATGCCCTTTGTTGACTGAGTTTTCTGTCCTGTCCTGTTCCTGCAGTTGTTAAGTCCCAAGAAAGCACAAAGAGGTCTTCATTAGTTATAAACTGATTGGCCCATTAGCTCAGGCTTCTTATTTACTAATTCTTATAACTTACATTAGCCCATAATTCTGGTCAGAATTAGCCACGTGGCTCGGTATCTTTTTTGGCGAGGCAGACACATCTTGCTTCCTCTGTGGCTGGGTCACAACTGCAGAATGCCCTTTCCTCTTCCTAGTATACTGGTTGCCCCACCTCTACTTCCTGCCTGGTCACCCCACCTATACTTCCTGCCTGGCTACTGGCCAATCAGCATTTAATTAAAATATAAGTGACAGGGTACAGACCATTGTCCCACAGCAGCCCTTCCCCTCAGTAAGCCACCTGGTAGGATACTGCTATGGTGCTGAGTTTCTTCATGACCAGGCTGAAGCAGGCAAGCATTGGAGATAGTTTAATACAGGACCCTATTTGGTTTGGGTTAAGCACAACACCCCTCCCCCAGATACACACACCTTATACAGTGTACTTGGCAATGTATTGATAGGATACTAGAGGGTCAGGGGCTCCATGGTTGCTGGTAAGTACCAAAGGTGAGATAAATATGACGGTTGTAGTGGATAACAGGGTCAAGGCAGCTATCTGCATAACCTGACTCATGCAGACTCACAGATGTCAGGTGCTGGATGCAGAAACCCATCTCATTCAATCTCAAAAACCTAATAAGCAGAAATAAAGGTCTATCTTGTACCTCAAGAGACTGAAGAATGAAGGTGTTATGCAAGACACCAATGCCCCATAATATGCTCTGGTCAAGAAAGAATCTTCCCAACCCAGATAATCTGGCTGCAGAGCTCAAATTCTGGGCAACTATAGGTCACTACAAGTCCAATTACTGGGACAAAGAGAACATGTTTCAAGCTCTATGGTCTGAAGTGGCAGCTAGTCTTGCTTTGTTTTTCCTGAACTGTACCTAAAATTGAACTGAAGGCTACTCACTGCCTGGCTGCCTCTGCAGATGCACAAAGCACCATCCCCTGCTATCCATCCCTAGCTCTGCTCTTGTCAGCATTACACAAGAGCTTTGGTGCATGGCCACAGAAACAAAAAGCTACTGGATCCCTTAACCAAAGGGGGAAGGCTTTCCTATTTTAAAATTTCATTAGGGAATAAACCCAGAGGCTAGAATGTGATGAACTCAGGTAATGCATAAATCCAGGGAGGCAGGAGAGGATTGGAAAGGGGATGGACGTTGCTTGCTCCCGGAATGTGAGGAACAAGGTTTAGTGAGAATGTATGTCTGTGAGAGCAGCATAAAGAGACTCTCGGAGAGAGCTAAAAGCTCCCATTGCTTCAGGAGGCTGTAATTCACAAGGTCAATAACGAAGACCACAAGTCTGAAGCTGAAAGTAAGAGAAAGAAAAGTTCTCTGAGAGAAATTAACTCCTGTTCAAGGATGCTGGTTGTGCTGGAGGCAGGGCGGGCAAATCGAGAGAATATATCTTGTGTTTCTTGGTAGCCTCTAATCTTTTAGTGTAACAGGAGAGGGGACAGCAAGAGGCAAATATATTTGCACTTCATACTGCCCTTCCTGATTGGTGCTGAACAGGTCTATACACGGGATATGAAGACTAATTTTGTCGTCACTAATCTAAAGCTACTCCCAATCAATGGCTCACTGCAGATCTTCCCACCAGGCAAAGCAAGGGCAGGAGAGGCTGGCACAGAAAAGTAGGTCATGTGCATTTGCTCCTGAGTCTCTCCTCTATTCATCAAGCTTATAGGCACAAATAATAAATAACCTAAGAAACGGCTCTGTGAATGGTTCCTGATTGCTGCAGAAGGCATTGTTGAGAAAGGAAATGAGGTCTGAATAGGGAGGAGATGAGAGAGCATCTACCAGATGCACTACAGAGATTTGCATGTCCCTTTATTCATTGCCTCACTTTGGCAAATAGAACAGTTCGCTTAACGAGCTCCCCACTCTGGCCTTTCCTATCCTCTGCCATAAGGGTTTGCACGTGTTATACCTAAGATCCACCCACCATCATCGCCTGCATGCTTAGAGATCTGGCCTATTAAAAGTAAAGCCCCAAAATTCCTGTGGACCACACATTTGGACAAACTACTAAGGATGTGGTAGACGTGTACTATAGACAGACAATTGTTGATATTCGTATTTATAGTTATGGGCTGCTCAGTATTCAGCATGAGAAAGCTTATCCCAGGTCTCCTACCCATATCATACCCATCTCTTTGTCCCCAAGTGCAGAGCAGGGTGGGGTATGCCAATCACAAGTGAAAAAATCTATGATAGCCAAGGTAATTTGCTTCTTTGTTTAAGTATTTGGATTTTAAAAATAATTGCAAGTGAATCTAAGCCATTCCCACTAGATTATCCATTAGTCAGTTTCTAATATTAAGTGCTGATATAATTGTTGACACTCAAGCCTAACATAAGGCTTTTATCTAGGGACTCTTTTTATAGTTTATTAGCATAAAAATGAGATTTCTTGTATGCACTATTCACCTCTCTGCTTGTTTTGAAGCAATTAATCATTCATTGGAAAAAGGTTTAATTAAAATATTTTTTTACTTTCAACCAGAATTATGTGAAATAAAAATAAACCAATGTGAGAATGAAAACTTAAAGAAAACAAAGTTTTTGTGATTCAAGCATTACTTATGTCTCTAGTACCCTGAGACTCACTGACTGAGACTAAATCTGTAACAGTGGTGGCTGCAGACCACCTTAAGGAAACGGGACCTCCTTGGAGACCACCTTAAGGAAACAGGACCTCCTTACAGAATACCTTAAGGAGCAGGACCTCCTTGCAGACCACCTTAAGGAAACAGGACCTCCTTGCAGACCACCTTAAGGAAACAGGACCTCCTTGCAGACCACCTTAAGGAACAGGACCAACTTGAAGACCATCTTAGGAAACAAATAAGACCTCCCTCTTTTCTCCCTTGGAGAAGTCTGGGGTGAGACCTTGTTTTATTTAAAAAATTAAGGAAAGTTTTTCCTTATCTAATTGAAAGCAATGTATAAGATTTTGGCAATCTAAACTAAGGCCTGTAACAGCAGTGGCCATGGCAGTTCTTATGTCTTCTTTCTTCATCTGATGTCTACCTTCCAACAATATGCATGGTGGGAAAACATCTGGATGCCCAATTTTAATCTATAAAATAATTTTAAGGAGTCATTACTCTGAATTTCAGTTTTTGCTAACAAATTTGATATTTTGTTACCAATCAGTGGGTAGTCATGTAGTAAAAACTTTTGATATTTATAGATTTGCATGTGTCTGACTTTTGACAGTTCTCAAATGTGTGATAGTGAAAGCAGCTTCAGATCCAGCCCCATCTCCATGCGAGCACATCTGTTAAAGGACTAAAGAGGAACTAGTCATGGTTGTTCATATCTGCAATACCAGCACTCAAGAAGCTAAGCTAGGCTGCTTATGGAGATCAGCTTGAGATCAGCCTGGGCCACATAGCCAGTACCAGGCCAGCTATGGGACAAGAGACTGACTCAAAACAAAAAAAATGATAGAACAACATACAAAAAAAAATCAGACAAAAATCAATACTAATTAATCACAGTGGGTCAGTCACAAAGCACAATAAACAGAATGAAACAAATTAAGTTGGAAGAGATATCTTGGGAAAAAGTCTTTTTTTATTTGTTCTTTCAAGACAAGTTTTCTCTGTACCTTGGAAAAAGAATGTATTCAGTGGGCAGAATGAGTATAAGAAAGGGTAATGGAATTATGATCAATATTGTGTGTGTGTGTAATAAAAAATATCTCCTTAAAAGGACAAACTGTGATACAGTCTGGAAAAAACTTACTGAAGAAAGTCAGTGAGGAGCCAGAAGAGCAGGCTGTCTGGGTGTGCAGGGCTGCAGTGGGATGAGCACCATTAGCCTCAAAGTGTTCTGAAGAGCCCTGACCAATTCATAGAAAATAAGAAACTGTCTCCTAGGGCCTTGCTTCTAAATATTGGGAGATCTCGACTGCTGTCACTATATTCTCTACAGGAGGAAACAGCACAATGTGGCAGAATGCAGAAAGATCACAGCTAAAAAAACTATAAAAATATGAACTAACCCATCAAACCAATGTCCACTCAGAATCTGAATCTTGGGGCAGAATCAAGGATCAGAGATACCACGTACCAAGTAGAGGAGAGACGGCAGAAAAGGGGTTGAAAGTGAAAAGAATTGTGTGAAATATGTAAACTACAATAACAACCGACCTGGTACAATAGCCCCACTGATAAAAAACGGTACAGATGCCTTGGAAGTAACCAAACACTTTTTGATTATATGTAAAGCCTGCAGTGCAAACTGGTACAGATGCTTTGGAAATCACTATGGTAATTTCTCAGAAAATTAGGAAACAACCTACCTCAAAACCCAGCAATACCACTTTTGGATATATACCCAAATGTGTTCAATCGTACTACAAGGACATGTGCTCAACTATGTTCATAGTAGCATTATTTGTCATAATCAGAATCTGGAAACAACCTAAATGTCCCTTGACCAAAGAACACAGAAAGATGTGGCTTATTTACACAATGGAGTACTATAAAGTGGGAAAAATGATGGCATCTTGAAATTTGCGGGCAAACAGATGGATCTAGAAAACGTCATATTGAGTGAGGTAACTCAGACCCAGAAAGACAAAGATGGTATGTATTCACTCATAAGCGGCTTTTAGACATAAAACAAAGAAAAACCAGCTTACAATTCAAAATCCCAGAGAACCTAGACAACCCTAAGAGAGACATATGTGGATCTAAACTACATGGGAAGTAGAAAGAGACAAAAATCTCCTGAGTAAATTGGGAGCATGGGGATCTTGGAAAAGAGTAGAAGGGGAGGGGAGGAAGAGAGGGGAGTAGAGAAAAATATGTAGCTCCATGAAAACAATAAAAATTTCTTTAAAAAAAGCCTGTTCCACAAGATGAAAAATATATCTGGCACCATAACTGGGGCCAAGAATATGGTACTAGAAAGGTAATAGACCCCAGGGAAGAAGTTACTATTATTATTTTGCTAAATAAAGAGAGTTTTAAATTATCACCTAATGACTCATTGCTATAGGCATAGATTACTAAAAATTTCCAATCTTTGTCAGAGAAGCTGACCTCTTCGTTGATGCTGATTCACAGAGAGAACCGAAGCTGGTTAAGGTCCAGAGAAGAAGAGACTGCAGAGAACTCAGCTCCAAACAGGATACCTATCTCACAGCCTTCCTCCCAAGGCTCAAGGATCATTGCAGAAGGGAGCAGTGTGGCACTGTTAAGAGCCAGACATGGTAGATGACTAACTACAATGAAGCAGTGGTTTGGGGACATAGAAGAGCAGTTGCACAGTCATGTGCAACCTCAAGTCAGACAAAATCCTAGCACAGAGGCTCTGTTAGTTAGAATTTTTATTGCTGTGAAGAGACACCATGACCATGGCAACTCTTATAAGGAAAACATTTAGTTGGGTGGAAGTGTACAGTTTCAGAGGTTCAGTTCATTATCATCATGGTGGGACACAGTGGCATGAAGGGAGACATGATACTGGAAAAGGAACTGAGAATGGAGAAAAAACTACGTCTTGATCTCAATGACGGTAACAGGAAGTGTACTGAAACACTGGGTGTGGCTTGAGCATAAATGAGACCTCAAAGCCTACCCCCACAGTGACACAACTCCTCTAACAGGGCCGTAACTATGCCAACAAAGCTCTACCTCCTCATAGTGCCACTCACAATGAGATGAGCTTGGGTGTGCCAATTACATTCAGGCTAACACATTCCACTCCCTGCCCCCCCCATAAGCTTGTAACAATATCATAGTGCAAAATTCACTTAGTCCAACCTCAAAAGTCCCCATAGTATATCACAGTCTCTACAATGTTTTAAAGTCCAAAGTTCTAAATCTCTTCTGAGATTCATGCAATTGTCTAACTGTAGCCCCCTATAAAATCAAAATCACAGGACAAATCACAAATTTCCAACATTTAATGGCACAGGGTATACATTAACATTTCAAAACATAGGGAAGGGGTCATAGTTTGGAAATGCTGAACCAAAGCAAGACCAAAAATTAACTGGGCAAACGTTCAAGCTCTGTATCTCCATGTCTGATGTCAAAAGATCTCCAATTCCTTTCAGCTTTGTTAATGACAGCACGCATCTTTCTCTTGGGCTTGCTTGTTCCATTCCCTGTTAACAGTTTTTTTTTTTAGCATCTCTACTCATCTCTATTTTTCTCAACATCACTACTCTGGAATCTCTAACAATATGGGGTCTCCATGGCAATTCAGACTTTTCCTTCACAGCTTCATGCAATGGTCTTTCTGGGCCTTCATTCAGGGACTCCCCTGACATATGCCTGGTCTCATTAGCTTTCTTTCCTTCGTCATGGAGGAATATTCCATATCCCCTTCCTCCTTCCTTGACTCTAAAGCCAGAACTATGTGCCCTAAGCTGCCAAGTTCTACTGCTTGCTGGGGCTGGAATATGGCCCTGTTGTTTAATTACATTTTTGCCAGCTTTCTGTTTTTGATGGTTTCCTTCACTGCCTATGCTTGGCTCTCCTGAAACTGTATCTGTAGACCAGGCTGGCCTTGAATTCAGAGGTCTTAAAATTATATCTTCACCAGATTTCTGGTTTTGATGATAATCTTTACTGCCTAAGCATAGCTATTCTGGAACTTACTCTGTAGAACAGGTTGGCCTCAAACAGAGTTAGCCTCTGCCTTTCCACTGAAGAGATTAAAAGAATGTACCATGACACCTGTCTCTAAACTTTTCCTTAATTCCTGCTCACAACTTGGAAGCTCAGCTGGGTGGATTTTGCCCTGAGGTCACCACTCCTTTTATGCCATTTCTAGGCACATACTAAAATTCTTCTCCTTTGAAACTTCTTGAACCAGGTCCCTATAATTCATCAGATCATACACAGCACCACAGTCTTCCGTGCTCCTACTAGGATGGCCCACTAAGTAGCTCTGCAGCAATCAACTGCTTTTCTAATCCCCAGTCCCCTGATCCATATTCCTTCAAAGAATGTTCAGGCCTAGCATAACAGCACCCCAGTCAGGATTTCTATTGCTGTGAAGAGACACTACAACCATGACAACTCTTTTTTAATTACATAATTCTTTATTGATTCTTTGGGAATTTCACGTCATGCACCCCAATTCCACTCACCTCCCAGTCCCTCCATATCTGCCCCTTCACCTTGCAGCATTCCCTCCAAAATAAAATCCCTCAAATTAATTAAAACAAAACAAACAAAAAACCACCTTGCCCTTCCATTTTTCCTGCCTCTCCAACACATCTTCATTTGTCCTAATGGCACTGAGATCTGCAGTGTTTCACATAGTATACATTTTTGTCCAATTAGCCCCACCTGCAAATGTTTTTTACAATGAATCATTGTGGTCTGGTTCAAGGCCTCTGACCCCTGAAATACCATCATCACTGAACCTTCACTAAAACTCCTCTCAAATATTTGGTTGTGAGCCCAAGCCTTGGAGATTCTGAGGCTATCATTCCACAGGACCAGTCTCTTCATGAGCTTGGCAGCAACCTGGAGGCCTGAATGTCATCATGGCTCTAGGAAACAAGCAGGCCATCCACATCAGCCTGCTCCTTATCGCCTTCTATTCTTCACTTCTGCCTCTTTCCACAGCACATGAGTTGTCTGCTTCTCTTTCTCTCCTATTTCTCCACAATGACTTAGTTCATCATAATAGCACCTACCTGCCCACCACACCAGGTGGTCCTGTGGATGTCTTCAGTCAGCCTGAACTGTGAGGACCCAGGCTGGCCTGTGGGTGATTTTGCCCATCTGAGCCAAGTGACACCAGGCTGGCCTGTGGATGTCTTTCACCTGCCTGGGTAAGGGACACCAGGCTAGCTTGTGGATGTACTGTGAGGACTCAGGCTGGCAGGACCACAGCAACTCTTATAAAGGAAAAGATTTAATTGGGTGGCTTGTAGTCTATTATCATCATGGTGAGGCATGACAGTGTGCAGGCAGACATGGTGCTGGAGAAGGAGCTGAGAATTTTATATCTTTAATCCCCAGGCATAAGGAAGTGAACTGAAACACTGGGCATGGCTTGAATGTAAATGAGAACAATAAGTCCAATCCCACAGTGACACAGTGACACAGCTCCTCCAACAAGGACATACTTCAACAAGGCCATGCCTCCAAATAGTGCCATTTTCTATGAGTCTATGGTGCTCAGTTACATTCAAGTTACCACAGAGAAATGGGTAGCTGAGAAGTTATTAGCATTTGATAGCTTCTGGGAAAAGAGACAGTCAGTTTTCTTTAAGGGTGTGGCCTGTGGCAGTTTTTTTTAATTGATTTTATTGAGCTATGCATTTTTCTCTTTCCCTCTTCCTGCCTCTCCCTCCCTTTCAACCCTCTCACATGATCCCCATGCTCCCAATTTACTCAGGAGATCTTGTGTTTTTCTACGTCCCATGTAGATTAGATCTATGTATGTCTCTCTTAGGGGCCTCATTATTGTCTAGGTTCTCTGGGATTGTGAATTGTAGGCTGGTTTTCTTCACTTTGTGTTTAAAAGCCACCTATGAGTGAGTACGTATGATGTTTGCTTTAGGGGTTGACTTCACACCCAGAAACAACCCAAAGTGAACTCGAAAGGCTTTGAAAATTGTGTGTGTGTGTGTGTGTGTGTGTGTGT
>LOEQ01013217.1:10750-22065 GCA_001685075.1 Bramus lutescens | reverse complement strand
GAACAGAGGCTATGTGCCCTAGAGAGATCAAGGAGGATGGTACATGTGATAGTTCAGAAGCAGGGACGGGGAAGAGGAAAATGATATAATTACATTTAATTACAAATAACTTTTAAAAAGACAGGAAATTGAATAGGTAGAGAGGTAGTGGATCTGGAAGAATTTGGTATGGCAAATACAATCAAAATACACTGTGTGACATTCTCAATATTATTTTAAAACTGTATAGAATATATTTTCAAGTTTCAAGGTCCCCATTTTTTTCTTAGCAAAGAGAAAACTGTTTCATTTCCAACCATACTGGTTTTACTATAGATAGAGCAATTCAACCAGAGAGGCTAGCTAATATAGAAGGCAATAAGCATGAAAGTCTAGATAGAAAAGATATTAAATTAATATTATATTCTGTGTGGAAGAATGTCAACCACCTTCATTTACCAGCACTGAAATACTAACTTTGAGTCAGGTGTATTCTCCTAGGAGACAGAAGAGTAAAAAGAATAATTGTTGAAAAAAGTAAAAGAAAACCTAAGAAATAATACTGACACAGTTGTATCTCTAGAATTTTAAAAAGGCCTTGTCTATGTAGCTCAAAATAATTCTTGCATATAGTAAATATGCACAACTTTTAATTGTCAGCACTATAAATACATGAATGAATGAGTTAGCAAATGGATGTATAGATCTATAAATAGACAAATAAATCAAAGTTGGGCACACACTGGTTGCTCTGCAGATAGGCCTCTATACTGTCTCTAATCTATATTTTATTGTCCCATTCTTAAATAACTATGTATTTACCTATGCATTTTTGTCTATCACCTACCTTTCTACAACCTATTATGTATCTATCTATCCCTTCATCCAAGTAATCATCCATTCACACACTTAAAGCTACTAGCAAATTAATAAAAAAGTTTTTAGACAAAACAAAATAAACAAATTAAAAAAAAACAAAAATAAAAAAACACAAAACAGAAAAATGTATGTGAAATCTCTCAAATCTCTGACAAACAAAACCCGGTTTCATTTTGCTTTTTAAAAAGAGAATAAAAGGATAGATTAAGAAATGAAGATAATAGATGAGAAACAGGTCCTCCATCATGGATGGTCTAGCGTCTATCAGTTGTGGACCAGAATGAAAAGACAGTGCCCATGGAAGAAGAAACTGCCTTAAGAAGCCATGATGAAAATCTTTTAAAACGTGGTTTTAAAAATATGAATGACCGGGGCTGGAGAGATGGCTCAATGGTTAAGAGCACTGACTGCTCTTCCAGAGGTCCTGAGTTTAATTCCCAGCAACCACATGGTGGCTCACAACAACCTATGAATGAGATCTGGTGCCCTCTTCTGGCCTACAGGCAGGATACTGTATAGATAACTAAATAAATAAATCCTAAAAAAATATGAATGACCAAGGTTCTAGAAGATCCCATAAGCCCCAGAGTTCTAAGTACAAACAATAGCACATGTGGGCACTTCAGAAAACTCCTGAAAACCAAAGAAATAGAGAAAATGTTCAAAGCAGCTGTGCTAGAAAGATATGTCTTCCTGGAGAAACCATGAGCACGGCATATGCCAGAGCTCAGTATAGTGATATCTACAAATGCTGTGGAGTGCAGATGAAACTCATGCCAATGTTCTAGCTGAAGTGAAAATAGACACTAAAACAAAAGCCAAGTCATGACTTCAGAAACTTAAAATTCTTATAGATTTTGTTACCAATATTGTGTAGAGAAATAAATTCTAAAAACAGGATTTTTATAGAAGAACTTAATTTATTTAGTTGAATATCCGACATGAAGGAGAGAAAATGGTGAGTTTTTAGTTAAAATGAAATGGTTATTAGCTTTCAAGCCATAATAAACACATTTGTAACATTTAGGATAAATATAAATTATAACATAGGTACACAGCATCCAAGTTGATCGGGAAGCAGTGTTTGCATCATGAATAAGAAAACAATAAGATTAGTAAAGAATGGTATTTAATGGGTGGGCCTTTGGAATAATAACATATTGGAAAATGACAGGAAACTAAATGTGACAAATTAAATTAGTTGATAATTCCAAAGGAAGACAATAACAGGGCTAAAAGGGCTGAAAACTTCATAAACATGCAGTGGGTAATGTTTTTTCAGATATAAAATCAAACATGTCAGGAATGGCATTATTGCTACAGAGTAACAAGTGAATTGATCTACAAGGATCATCATTCTGAATAACATAACTAAATCCCACTAGGCTCACTTTATAATGACACACAACTTAAAGAAAAGAACACAAGAAGATCAGAAGTAAAATGTTTGAAATATGTTTCATGCAGACAATAACTGAACAAAAAGATAAATCTAAAATATTCATTTAGACTTAAAGCAGTCTAAGAATAGATGTATGGCAACATTAAAGGTCTGTTCTATATAAACTATGAACATTGCTGATTGTGTGTACTCGAGAATGTAGCTTAGCATATATAACACAAAGGTGATTGCATAGAAAGAGTCAACCCAACAAAGACAAGGAAAAATAAAAGAACAACAAAGTTGTAAATTTATCTCACCACCTTATGAACAGCAGATGAATTCAGGAAGCATGAGGAAGACCAGCAGAAGATTAACCAGACTACCCAGATGTGCATTCATTGAACTCTGCAGGTGATTGGCCTTGTTATTTATGGTGATTGACTTTACTACTTACATTTCAAATGCAAGCAAAATATGCTTCTAATACAAACCATATTTGAAGTCATAAAGCAAGTCTTAAAACCTTTGGACGAATTGCTTTCATATAGACTATATTGTTTTATCATAGTCAGGTTAAGAGTCACTATCAAATATCAATTAGGAAATCCCCAAAGGGCTGGATGTGGGAGTCGATATCTTTTATGTCATTTACTCAGGACGCTAAGGAAGACCATCACAAGTTTGAGACCAAGGGATAACTTAGCTCAAAACAAGCTTCATATATTTAAAAATGAATACATTTAAAACTATAGTGCTAGTGAGAATATGTTTAAAGTAAACAAAGATAAAAAGTAAATTATAGTAAAGCTCTTCGAATTCAATAAATGTGTACTCACAAGGAAGTTTGCAACCAAATATATTAAATAAGCATATATGAGGACATATTCGAAAACACAAGAGACCTAAATCAGAAACAGAAACATGACATAACATGTAAGTAAAGTATAAAATGAACACATAAGCATTAGAAAAGAAGTAACAAAGAGACAAAATTTGTGCAAAAATGTCATGAAATGTGTCAGTTAATACTTTAAAGAGATTAATAAAATAATAAAACTCTTAGAGATACTACCCAAGAAGGAATGATAATACACACATGGTCACCATCCAGGTATTAATTCCATAGTATTTCAGGTATTAAATTCCAGAGTACTAATTCCAGGTATTAAAGCATTTCATCAAAAAATAATCACACTTCACCATTAAAGACTACACTCTTAACATTAAAAAACACAACAAAACTACAACAAATACTTAGATTGATTTTTAAAGATTCTTCTTGCAAGAGGTTATCAAGTGGAGATAGCCTCTGGGCTAGGGATGTGACCCCATCTAAAGCAGACCTACGCTGGCCCTGTGCACGCTGCCACAGTCTCTGTGATTTCTTATGTGTACCGGCCCTGTTGTCTAGACAGCCATGGTTCCTTGGCATCCTCCATACCCTCTGGCTTTTACATTCTTTCTGCCTCCTCTTCCATGAGGCTCCTTGAGCTCTGAGGGGAGGAACTTGATGGAAACCTCTTTTTTAGGGTTGAGTGTGCCCAGGATTCTTACTCTGCATCTTGTCTAGCTGGGGATCTCTTCACTTGTTCCCATCTATTGCAAAAGGAAGCTTTTCTGATGACAGCTAAGCAAGGCGCTGATGACTATTTGCAAATAAAAACAAATTACTTTTCTCTAAGGAAGTCTCACTGGGAAAAAACAAGCTACTCTTAAGAGTAGGCGGCATGCCAGCAGTAGATGGCCAACAGAAAACAAACTCAACAGCATCTTTGCAACTTCTGTGTCTCATAATGTCATGTCAGGGCACTTTCTTTCTTCCTGATTTTACCTTTCTTATTATTTTTTATTTATTTTACCCTACATGTTCTTTGTGTATATACTTGCTTTCCAGTTTTGTGTTTTTATAAGATTACTGAACATGCAAACTTGTGGGTCTCTGCATCTATGTCTGTTTCCTGTGCCTTTTCTTGGGCTCTTTTATCCATACTTGTTTGTTATCCCCTATTCTGATATTTTGTTTTTGTTTTATTGTTGGAGGAAAGAGTCACTTGTTGGTTCCCAGCCTGTCTGCTAGCTTAGACCCAAAATAATCACGCAGAAACCATATTAATGAAATCACTGCTTGGCCCATTAGCTCTAGTTTCTTACTGGCTAACTTTTATATTAATATAGCCCACTTCTATTAATCTGTATATTGCCACGTGGAAGTGGCTTACCGGCAAAGTTTCAGCATCTGCCTCCTTCAGCTCCATGGCTTCTCTCCGACTCTGCCCTTCTTTCTTCCAGCATTCAGTCCACTCCTCTCCTCCTAGCTCTGATCTGCCCCACCCTGCTCTGCTATAGGCTCAAAGCAGCTCTTTATTCATTACTGGTAATCACAGCGCACAGAGGACAATCCCACATCACCCATTTTATCATACTATGTTTTATTTTGTTATTATCCCTTAGCTGTCTTAGTGTGCTTTCTAATGAGAAGCAGAAAGGAAGTGGCTCTGGAGGGCATAGGAAGTGAGGAGAAACTGGGAGGAAAAGAAGGACAGGAAACTATATCAAGACACAGTGTGTGAAAAAGAAACCTATTTTTAATAAAATTAAAAAAAATACTTCCAGTTGGGATTGGAAGGATAAAAGGATTTTTGCAGTCCTTTGTTCTGTTTTCACATTATCATGGTGGTTTTAGATAATAAAATATGGCACAGTAAAAAAGTTAAGTATTAAAAAGCAAAATAAAATATCACTATTTACAGATAATATTACTATGCTTTAGACATTCAAAAATAGCCTGCAGATAGCTTTGAAATTGAAATATGAATTCCAAAATGTAACATAATTCAAGGTCAAAATACAAAATTTGAATTGCATCTTTTTGTCACCTCACATACAGTTCAATTAGAACACAAAATAGAAACCATGCTATTTATAAGAACATGAAACATCAAATACTTAGTAAAGGATGTTTCCAAAGGTGTTGAAGCTACACATAAAACTGAAAATGTTGCAGAGAAATGAAAGATCTAAAGAAACGTGGGAACACACAGCTTATAAATTTCAAGAAATGATATAAATATATCATTCTCCTCAAAGTTATCCTTTTATTCAAAGGCAGTCTAACTATCAACAATTAAAATTTTCAGCATATTTTAGTTTCTTTCTTTAGGGAAATTGGAATGTTATTTCTAAAATTTTTATGCTGTACATGGAGTGTGTGTGTGTGTGTGTGTTATTATAACTTAGGGTTATATTTCCTAGTTTTTGATCTTTTAAAAATTAGCTAACCATTTTTTAAAACATAGTCAATGAATGTAAATAAAGTCACATAAGATTGAGTAGAAGATTATTTCTATAGAACAACAAACATTTACTAAATATCTGGTATGAAGACATTATGTGGATCAAGAAAAAAATTGCTGCAGACACTCAAATCTTCATGGAAAGTCCATTCAGACTGAGAATGGCAGTGTATTCAGTGGCTAGTAATCTCAGCCTTCTGGAGGCTGAGGCAGGAGGATAAGGTACTCAAGGAAAGCCTGGCCTACACAGAAATATCTGTCTTTAAAAAACAAATAAATAGGGCTGGAGAGATGGTTCAGTAATAAGGAGAACCTGCTGTTCTTGCAGAGGGTCCAAGTTCAGTTCCCAGCATTCATATCAGTAGATTGAACACCACCTGCAACTCTGCCTCCAGGGGACTGGATGCTGTCTTCTGGCTTTGTGGGAACCTGCACTTATAAGTGAACATAATCACACACAGATGCAAACATACATGCAATTAAATATATATCTTTTAAAAGAAGCAAACCAATAAACAAAAAACACTAAATTCATCCTTTCATGAGAAGTTAAGAATTGGTCTAATTAATATAACCATAGATTACTTTGCTTACTCTTTAATTTATGGAAATATAATCATGCTGTTTGCACTCCTTAGTATTTGGAGTCTTTCACTGACTAATATGTTTATGAGGTTCATCTGTTTGTTTTTTCCCTTAATAGTCTAGTTTCTGTATTTTATATAGTAACTCACATTATACAAATGTTACAAATCCGTGTATTCTATACTTCAGAGACATGAAAAGCTTCAGTTAGTATGACCATGAGGAATTATTCTATTATGCATATTACTGTACTTCCTTTTTCTCAACATACTTATGCATGTCTGTTTGGAATAAACTCAAAAGTAGAATTTCGGCATAATAGGATAAGTTCATGCTCAGATTTAGTAAACACTGCAAAATGGTTTCAGTGTGATTAAAGCAATTTATGCTTCCAGGATTACACAGAATATGGGTCGAGTCATATTGTTTTCCAGCATGACATTGTCAGCGTGTTTTGTTAATATTAGTCATTATTGTGTGGGCATGTGTGTGTGCACGTGCCTGTGGGTGACTAATGGTGCTGTTTTGTCAGTTTGGTTAAGTAATGAGGTTGCACACCTCCTCTGCTCCTCCTGGTCACCTGGTTACCGGCCTTTGCAAAATGATTCACATGAGGTTTACCCAATTTTTATTGCATTTTGTGTAATATTTTTCTGGCTTTTAAAAGTTATGGCAGATCCTCTGTACTTAATCTCAAATCGGTACATGTATTGCAAAACTCTCCCATTCTGCCTTAATTTGGGGCTTATTTCGCCTTAACTTGGAAAGCAAAGGACAGGCTCAATGGAATCTATTTTACTGATGTTTCACATAGTAGTTATTTTGGGAACCCTGCTCTGGCAGTTTTTGCTCACAATTATGAAGATAAACTTTGTAGTCTATAAACCTCGTACTATTAACTTCCCTGTTTAATCTGAGTTACTTTCCTATTGCTGGAATAAAACACCGTTATTAGGGGAAGGAAAAAAAATACAAGTTACAGTCCATCACTGTATTTCTCAACTGAGAAGCCCTCTTCCCAAATGACTCAAACTGTGGCAAACTGATGAACAAATAACCAGCACACTAAGTCCTGTTTAGTTTTACATGATGATAGATGACCAAGTTTTGATTTCTCTTAATTAAAAATCTGATTTATTCGTTATTGATTACTGCTATAGCCTTTTTGACAATTCTGATGTGTGGGTCAGGATGCATTCCCAATCTTCTGTTCTCACCTGTTGAAACATTTGCTGAAGCATATGCCAATATTATTGCATTATTACTTCTTATGTTCTTATTCTCAGGACAGGCTCACTCAAGCGAGTCTTGAATTTTCACTTCTCCCACCTCACCCTGCCAAAGGCTGAAACTGAAGACGTAACACCATGCACAGCTCAACACTGCAGGTTTATTTGGGAGGAAAAATAAAAAATAATTATGTTTGTTAGTGTGTTTCAATTTTTTCTACAGAGTATATGCACACACCCATGTTTACTATTTCAAATCCTTAAAAAATGCTAACAGACATCACCGTCAAGTATGTATGCACAGCAAGGCCTTCCATACATTTCAGATGACAATGCAAATTGACACTGTCTGTAGAATACAGGCTGACAGCATACACAAAATTAAACTTAATTTAACATTGTGCTCCAACAATCATTTATCCATATAATTCTGAAAGTTATAACCATGCAAAAACCTGAACACCTGTGATCATGGCAGCTGTCTTCATAATCTTCCTACATTGAAAGAAATCTTATCTCTCAATATGGATAGATAGGCTATGAAATATTTATTCAGATGTCAAGGCAAATGAGCCATCAACACAGGGAAGTTGTATAAATTTCTAAGGGAGAATGGAATTTCACCTTGTGATTCCACTTGTATGATGACTTGGAAAATACAGCATGTTTAAAGCTGAAATAGAAAGCAAAGAGTTTGGGGGTCAAGAGAGTGTTAAGTGTGAAGTAGAACACATTGTCTGTGAATATGAAACCATTTTGTGTTTTCTACAATAGTGGTTGTCATATACCCCATCACATATTCAGATGAGTTAGCTAAGAAGCAATTCATATATTTCCATGTAAAGTCTCACCTAATTTTACAGCCGAAAAAGTGAGCCTATATGTATGCAAATTAGGGAAGAATTCAGTGATGAGGAAAGAGATCCTGGACACAGTAGACAGCATGACAAGAGAAATTCAAGTATGTTATAAATATGTGATGCAACTTTAAAGAAAGGTTAGGAGGGAGGAGCTACAGAACTGAGCAACCTTGTTAATAACTGCAAACTTTAAAGCAAAAGGCAACAGGAATCATGAATAAGCATTCTACGGCACACCATGCTTGTTTCTTACAATTCTTAAATTGCAGCACATACATAACGGAATTGGACAACTGAGTAAACTATAAGCAGAAGGTGAGAGATGGTGTTTGGGGTAAACCATTTACAGATGAGCAGAGGGAGGGAGAAACTGGGATCAACATGAGATATCATGGAGGAGCCAGATACATCAAATGAATTCATTTATAACTTAAGGTAGAAATATACCAATGTAAATATCTCTATAAATGTGTATATTCCCTAGGGGAGAACATAGAACAATGATGCTCCCGTAGCAATAAACACAGTCATGCAATGTTGTTCTTCAGTGAAGGAGCAGGTGACTCCTTGGAGAACAGGAAGACTCTTGGGCAAGGAAAACAATGCACATAAAAGATGAACTCTAAATATCTTATTAGAAATTGTGGGCATGATGAGATAATGAAATAACACATGGGGTCAAATACAAAAGCTTATATACATACAAACACACACACATGCACACACACACACACATACACACACACATACATGCAGAAACCAAGTGAAAGACCCCCCCCCCATGACTCAGAGCTAGATAGTCCAACTAAAAGAAGCACTAGCATACTATCGGGTTATAACTCAAGTACAAAGTAAATAACCACGTCCTCTTACATTCACAGGCAACTAAGCACTCAATTAAATGAGAAGGAAAGTAAATTTCTCATGAAGAATTCCAAACAACGTACAGTAGAGGGAGAAGAATTTCTGCCTCTGCATATAGATTTCTTTCCAAAGAGTACAATGGGAAAGAAAAAAAAACATTGTACTGGAGGGACCCCCACACTGTTATCTTGCAGGGACTTGACTCAACACATCAGAGATAAGTTGTATTGATCATATGGGTCCTGATATGATATGTGGAAAACACCATATCTTCGCCTATGTAACCTTTTTTTCAAACTCCTTTAACTCCAGTCTTTTCAGGAGATAAACACCAGATAGCTCAAGCTAAGTCTTGCCAGAAAATATGTCTCAAGGTCATAACAAGAACTAACAGGGTTATCAAAAGCAAGAAAAATCAGAGAAACTGCCACAGGAGAATCTAAAGAAATGCCTTGTTTACATACAGCACTATGTCCTGAAAGCCCTGGAAGAAAACAGTGATACTAGAGCAGACCCTACTAGAATACAAAGAAAAGGCCTTAAGGAAATGGACACAAAACATAAATAAGAATCCTTCATCAGTTTTGACTAGTAAATGTTAAAAACAAAGGATACAATGCAAAACATATTTGACTCAATCTTTATTTTTTGTAAACTTTTTGAAATTAACTTTATTAAGGTAAGCAAAGTCATTAAGCAGACTTATAGTTAAGTTAAAGAAATTTGAAAAGAAATAGAATTGTTCTACAGGAGCACAGGTCCTGCTCCTTGCTACCTGATGTCTTGGATAAGCTAACCAGGGCAGTGAGGGTTAATTTAAATCTTGTTTTGGGGGAGGTTGCAAGGGCAGTGGCTAAATAGAAACATGAGGACAGAAAGATGAGTGTGATTGGGATAAATGATGTGAAATCGACAAAGAATCAATAAAAAGTTAAAAATGAATTAAAATACGAGGGACAAGGAGTTGGCTCAGACAGTAAAGCACCTGTCTTGCAAGCATGAGGACCTAATATTATTTATGCCATCTATGTAAGTTGGCTGCAGCAGCATGTATTTGTCCTCATAGTACTAGTGGGAAACAGAGACAAGTATTTATAGCTCCCTGGCTAACCAGCTCAGCTGAATTAGTGAGTCCATGGTTCAGTGAAAGACCCTGCCTCAAAATATAATTGGGGAAGCACTCAAGGGCAGCATCTGACATGTACCTCTGGCTTCCACTCATGTACAGGTACACATGTTCACACACACATGCATTAATATGGTATATTCTTTGGCACATATATCACAAACACAAAGGTAAGTACAATGAGAATTAAAAATAGAACTTTTTTTGGAAAATCAGAAGATTCTATATGCGATTAATGTGAGGCATCCCCCATCACCTAAACTCAGAATAAAGAAAATTATTGGAGGAAATTGCTAAATAATTTACTAGTTATAAATTTTACTTGGACAAATGGAAGAAGAATGAAAGGGGAAAATGCCCCCAGAGACTCTCAAATTACACAAAGAAGTGGAAATAATATAGTATTTTATCTCTACTAATAGGGATAGGTTGATGGCAATAGAAGTTTTAAAAGTCGTAAGAAAATAAGTTACCCTCTCTTGAATTCTGTACCAAGACAAACTAAGAAAAGGTTAAGATCAAAATTGAAGTATTTTCCGATATTCAGGTTTCAAAAATCAATCTCTCAAAACTCTGCCATAAGAAGCTCCAGGACAATGAGACCAACCGCTGGAAAGGAGTTCTTCTGGTCTCTTTCAAATAACAGTAATGAAAACCCTAAGGAGACTGTTTTACAAATAAATGATAGTTATTTTGCCTCATGTTTCTGGAGGTGAGAAGCTAAAGAACCATAGCTGCTAAGTGTTTTCTTGAAACCAGAAAGGTCTCACGGGGCAGGAAGACAGGGAATGTGAGTTTGCCCTCACCTCCCTTTCTCTTTTTCTCCCTCCTTTCTTTCTTAATAAAGCGATCAGATTCAATCATTAGCACTCCACTCTGATAACCTTATGTAACGTAATCACTTCCACAAAGGACCATTCTACAATCCATAGCTGGATTAAGCTTTTACTTTCTCACTTCTTTACAACTAGGGTGAACACAGGAACCTTTGAACAACACACTCAAGTCATGTACCAACAACAGCAGAGGAGGCTCATGGCATCAGCCCATGGAAGGAGAGAAGTGGTTTGTGGGATCACTATACAGAAGTCCTGGGTCTGGAAACCAGCCAGAGGG
>LOEQ01013216.1:0-22393 GCA_001685075.1 Bramus lutescens | reverse complement strand
GAGCTCACCAAGGCCAGCTGGACTGGGACTGAAGGAAACCTTCATCTGGTGATGCATGGGAATAGAGACAGAGACCCACATTGGAGCACTGGACTGAACTCACATATTCCAAATGAGGAGCAGAAGGAGGGAGAACAGGAGCAAGGAAGTCAACCACATGGGGGTGCCCACTCACTTAGACGATGGGGCTGACCTAATGGGAGCTCACCAGGGCCAGCTGGACTGGAACTGATGAAGCATGTGATCAAACCAGACTCTCTGAGTATGGCTGGCAATGAGGGCTGACTGAGAAGCCAGGGACAAGGGCACTGGGTTTTAATTCTACTGAGTGTACTGGCTTTGTGGATGCCTAATCTGGTTGGATGTTTGCCTTCTAAGAACTGGATGGAGGGGGAGGACCTTAGAATTCCGACTGGGCAGGGAACCCGGATTGATTTCTGGATTGGGGAGTGATGGGGAGGGGAAGTGGGGGCATGGGAGGGAAATGGGAGGACGGGAAGGTGGAAAATTTTAATAAAAAAATAAAACTTATGGTACAATGTGGAAGTCTAGACTTAGAATAGTATATTACTATGTCAAATTCTTGATTAGTACCCTATGGCACAATGTGGAATTCTTGACTTAGAATCCTCTAGTACAATGTGGAAGTCTAGACTTAGAATCCTACAGTACAATATGGAATTCTAGACTTAGAATCATATACTAAAATATGAAATCCTAGACTTAGAAACCTGTAGTGCAATGTAGAAATCTAGACATAGAATAATATAGTACAATGTGGAAGTCTAAACTTAGACTCCTATAGTACAATGAATAAGTCGTAATTAGAAATTTATGGCACAATGTTTAAATCTAGACATGGAAACACATAGTACAATGTGGAAGTCTGTATTAGAACCTTATGGTACAATGTGGAATTCAAAACATAGAATATTATAGCACAATGTGGAACTCTAGAGTTAGAATCTTTTAGTACAATGTGGAAGTATAGTTTAAAAACATGGTATAATGTGGAAATCTAGACTTAAAAACTTACAGTAGAATGTGGATTTCTAGACTTAGAATCCTATTATACAATGTGGAAGTGTAGATTAGAAACTTACGGTACAATGTGGAAATCTAGACTTAGAATCCTGTAGTACAATGTGGAAGTCTGTATTAAAACCTTATGGTACAATGTGGAATTCTAAACATAGAATCCTATAGCACAATGTTGAAAACTTGAGTTAGAATCCTATAGTACAGTGTGGAAGTAGAGTTTAGAAGCATATGGTATAATGTGGAAATTTAGACATAGAAAATTATAGTATAATGTGGAATTCTAGACTGAGAATCCTATAATACACAGTGGAAGTGTGGATTAGAAACTTATGGTACATTGTGGAAATCTAGAATAAGAATCCTTTAGTACATTGTGGAATTCTAGACTTAGAATCATACAGTACACTGTAGAAATCTAGACATAGAATTCTATATTACAATGTGGAAGTCTTGATTAGAACCTTTTGGTACAATGTAGAAATCTAGCCATAGAAACTTCCAGTACAATGTGGAAATCTAGACTTAGAATCCTAGAGTAAATGTGGGAATCTAGACTTAGAATACTATAATACAATATGAAATTGTAGACTTAAAACCTTATGGTACAATGAGCAATACTAGACATAAAATCCTATAGTACAATGTGGAAGTCTAGATTCAAAACTTATGATACAATATGCTATTCAAGTCTTTAGGATTTTAATTCTACATTTTCACACTGTACTATAGGATTTAATTCAAGGGTTCCATATTTTACTATAAGATTATGAGTCTATTTTTCCAAATGGTACCACAAGTTTCTAATCTAGACTTCCTCATTGTACTATAAGATCCTTAGTCTAGAATTCCACATTGTACTATAAGATTCTTAGTCTAGAATTCCACACTGTACTATTGGATACTAAGTCTAAAGTCAAAATTGTACAGTATGATTCTAAGTCTTGAATTCTACATTGCGCTTTAAGATTCTAAGTCTAGAATTCCCGAAGTATGCTAAAGGATTCTATGTATAGAATTCCACCTTGAACATGAAGGTTTTAATGAAGACTTCCACATTGTACTATAGGATTCTAAGTCTAGAATTCCACATTGTACCATAATATACTAATCTACACTTCCACATTGTACTATAGGACTCTAAGTCTAGACTTCCACATTTTACTGTGTGATACTTTGTCTAGAATTCCGCATTGTACCAAAAGGATCTAATCTAGGCTTCCACATTGTACTATAGGATTCTTCGTCTAGACTTCCACATTGTACTATATGATACACTGTCTAGAATTCCACATTGTACCAAAAGGATCTAATATAGGCTTCCACATTGTACTATAGGATTCTAAGGCTTGATTTCCACATTGTACCATAAGGTTCTAATCTAGAATTCCACGTTGTACAATAGGATTCTAAATCTAGAATTCCACATTATATTTTAAGATTCAAAGTCTAGATTTCCACATTATACCATAAGGTTCTAAATTGGACTAAAATATTGTGATATAGGATTCTATGACTAGACTTCCACATTTTACTAAAAGTTTATAATCTCTACTTCCTCATTGTACTAGAGGAATCTGAGTCTCGATTACTGCATTGTACTAGAGGATTCCAAGTCGAGAATTCCACATAGTGCTATAGGATTCTATGTCTAATACTTCACATTGTACCATACGTTTCAAATCTAGACTTCCACATTTTACTATATGATTCTAAGTCTATATTTCCACATTGTAACATATGTTTCTAATCTAGACTTCCACATTGTACTATATGATTCTGCGTCTAGAATTCCATATTGTACTATCAGTTTCTATGTCTAGAATCACACATTGTACTATATGTTTCAAATCTAGACTTCCACTTGTACTATAATATTTAAAGTCTATACTTCCAAATTGTACTATAGGATTCTATGTCTAGAATTCCACATTGTACTATTGGATTCTAAGTCAAGATTTCCACATTGTAGTATAGGACTGTAAATCTAGACTGCAGCATTTTACTATAAATTTCTTGTCGAGAGTGCCACATTGTAAAAAAAAGAAGGTTCTAATCTAGACTTCCACATTGTGCTATAGGATTCTTAATCTAGAATTACACATTATACTATAAGGTTCTACATCTAGATTTCCACATTATACCTTAAGGTTCTAAACTAGAATTCCACAATGTACTATAGGATTTTAAGTCAATATTTCCACATTGTACTAAAGAATTCTAAGTCTAGACTTCCACATTATACTATAGGATTGTAAGCCTAGATTTCCATATTGAATTATAGAACTCTAAGTCTAGACTTCCACATTGTACCATGGGTTTCATAGTCTTGAATTCCACATTTTACCCTAAGTTTCTACTCTAGATTTCCACATTGTCCTATTGGAGTCTAAGTCTAGATCTCCACATTGTACCATTAATTTCTCATCATGATTCCACATTGTACTATAGGATTCTAAGTCTAGAATTCCACAGTGTACTATAAGCTTATATGTCTACATTTCCACATTATACCATAAAGTTCTAAAATAGATTTCATCATTATACTATATGATTCTAAGTCTTGACTTCACCATTGTACCATAGGTTTCAAAAATAGACTTAATCGTTGTACAAGAGGATTCTAAGTTTAGAATACCACATTGTGCAAAAGGATTCTTAGTCTCTAAATCAGCATTGTATTGTAGGATTCTAAATCTAGATTTCCACATTGTACCATAAGTTTCTAATCAAGAATTCCTCATGGTACTATTAGATTCTAAGTCTAGAATTCCACATTATACTATAGGATTCTTAGTCAAGCATTAAACATTGTACTATAGGATTTTTATTCTAGATTTCCACACTGTACTATAGGATTTAATTCAAGAATTCCATATTGTACTATAAGATTATGAGTTCATATTTGCACATGGTACCATAAGTTTCTAGTCTAGACTTCCACATTGTACTATATGATTCTTAGTCTAGAATTCCTCACTGTACTATAGGATTGCACCTTGTATCATTATATTATAATCTACACTTCCACATTGTAAAATAGGAATCTAAGTCTACACTCTTAGATTGTACTACATGATACTTTGTCTAGAATTCCACATTGTAGCAAAAGGATCTAATCTAGGCTTCCACATTGTAGTATAGGATTCTAAATCTAGATTTCCACATTATAGCATAAGGTTCTAAACTAGACTACCTTATTGTACTAGATAATTTTATGACTAGACCTCCACATTTTACCATCAGGTTCTAATCTCAACTTCCTCATTTTACGAGAGGATTCTGAGTCTAGAATTCTGCATTGTACTAGAGGATTCTAAGTCTAGATTTCCACAATTTACTATATTTCAAGTATTCCACATTGTACCATACGTTTCAAATCTAGACTTCCGCATTGTACTATAGGATTCTAAGTCTATATTTTCACATTGTAACATATGTTTCTAATCTAGACTTCCACATTGTACTATATGATTCTATGTCTAGAATTCCACATTGCACTATAAGTTTCTATGTCTAGAATTACACATTGTACCATATGTTTCAAATCTGGACTTCCACATGTACTAAAGTATTCTAAGTCTAGACTTCCAAATTGTACTATAGGATTCAAAGTCTAGATTTCCACATTGTAGTATAGGACTCTAAGTCTAGACTGCCACATTGTACTATAAATTTCAAAGTCGAGAGTGCCACATTGTACCATAAGGTTCTAACCTACATTTTCTTATTGTACTATGGGATTCAATGTCTAGACTTCAACATTGCACTATAGGATTCGAAGTCTAGAACTCCTCATTGTACTATAGGATTCTAAGTATAGAATTCCACATTGTACTATAAGTTTCTAAGTCTAGATATCCAAATATAACTTAAGGTTCTACACTAGAATTCCACACTGTGCTATAGGATTCTAAGTCAAGATTTCCACATTGAACTATAGGATTCTAAGTCTAGATTCCCACATAGTTGTCTAGGGTTCTAAATGTCACTTCCACAATGTACTGTGAGATTCTATGTATAGAATTACACATAGTACCATAATGTTCCAAATTACAATTCCACATTTTACTATAGGTTTCCAAGTCAAGATTTCCAATTTGTATCATAAGGTTCTAATAAAGACTCATTCATTGTACTATAGGAATCTAAGTTTAGACATTCACACTGAACTTTAGGATTCTAAGTCTAGGATTCCACTTTGTGCCATAAACTTCAAATCTAGATTTCCAAATTATACTATAGGATTCTCAGTCTTGAATTCCTCATTGTACTATAGGATTCTAAGGTTAGGATTCCACATTGTACTATAATATTCTAAGTGTAGAATTCCACATTGTTTCATAATGTTCTAATCTAGACGTCCACATTGTATTATAGGATTTTAAGTCCTGAATTCCACATTGTACCATGTGGATCTAAATCTAGATTCCCACAATGTCCTCTAGGATTCTAAGTCAAGACTTCCACATTGTACTTCAAGGTTCTTTTTCTAGATTTCCACATTTTACCATAAGGTTCTAATCTGGATTTCCACATTATATTATAGGCTTCCACGTCTTGATTTTCACATTCTACCATAAGCTTATAATCAAGATTTAATCATTGTGGTATAGGATTCTAGTCTAGAATTCCACACCGCACTTTAGGATACTACGTCTAGGACTCCACATTGTACTATAGGATTTGAAATCTAGAATTAATCTTGTACAATAGGATTCTAAGTCTAGAATTCCACATTGTGCCCTAAGCTTTAAATCTAGATTTCCAAAATGCACTATAGGATTCTCAGTCTTGAAAATCCACATTGTACTATAGGATTCTAAGTTTAGGATTCCACATTGTACTATAATATTCTAAGTGTAGAATTCCACATTGCTCCATAATGTTCTTATCTAGACATCCACATTGAATTATAGGATTTTAAGTCCTGAATTCCACATTGTACCATATGGTACTAAGTATAGATTCCCACATTGTCCTCTGGATTCTAAGTCTAGACTTCCACATTGTTCTTTAAGATTCTTTTTCTAGATTTCCACATTTTACCATAAGGTTCTAATCTTGATTTCCACATTATACTATAGGCTTCCAAGTCTTGATTTCCACATTCTTCCATAATGTTCTAATCAAGATTTAATCATTGTGCTATAGGATTCTATGTCTAGAATTCCACACTGCATTTTAGGATTCTATGTCTAGGACTCCACATTGCACTATGGGATTCTAAGTCTTGATTTCCACATTGTACTATAGGATTCTAACTCTAGATTCTATATTGTACTATTTGATTATAAGTCTAAATTTCCACATCATACTACAGGATTCTAAGTCTAAAATTCCACATTGTACTATAGGATTCTAAGTCTTGATTTCTTCCTTATATCATAAGGTACTTATCTTCATTTCCACACTGTACTAAAGGATTCAAAGTCTAGAATTCATCATTGGGCTATAGGATGATAAGTTTAGAGTTCCACATTGCCCTATAGGATTCGACGTCTAGAAATCCACATTGTACTATAGGATTCTAAGTTTATAATTCCACCTTGTAGCATAAGGTTCTAATTTAGATGTCCACATTGTACTATAGGATTCTACGTCTAGAATTCCACATTGTATCATATGCTTCTAAGTCCAGAATTCCACATTGTACATTAGGATACCAAGTCTAGATTCCAACACTGTAATATAGGATTCTAAGTCTAGACTTCCACCTTCCACATTGTACTATACAATTCTATGTTTAGAATTCCACATTTTACCATAAGGTTCAAATCTAGATTTCCACATTGTACTATAGAATATTAAGTCTAGATTTCCACGTTTTACTATAGGGTTATTAATTCCAGGATTCCATATTGTACTATAAGAATGTATGTCCAGATTGCCACATTGTACTAGAGGACACTAAGTCTTGACTTCCACATTGTACTATAGGTTTCTTAGTCTAGAATACCACATTGTAACATAAGGTTCTATCTAGACTTCCACATTGTATTCTAGAATTCTATGTCTAGATTTCCACATTGTGCCATAAGTTTTTAATCCTGAATTCCACATTGTACTATAGGATTCTTAGTCTAGAATTTAATATTGTTCTTTATGATTCTAAATCTAGAATTCCACATTGTACTATAGGATTACAATACTTGAAATGCATACTGTACTAAAAGATTATAATTCTAGATTTCGACATTGTACCAATAGGTTCTAATCTAAATTTCCACATTGTACTATAGGATTCTACTTCGAGATTTCCACATTGCACTATAGGATTCAAAGTCTAGTCTTCTGCATAGTACTATAAGATTCGTGTCTAGAATTCTAGATTGTACTATACGGTTCTAAATCCAGTTTTCCACATTATAGCATAAAGTTCTAAACTAGATTTCCACAATTTACTATACGACTCTAAGTTTAGATTTCTACATTGTACCATAAGGATCTAATCGAGACTTCCATATTGTACTATAGCATTCTAAGTCTAGGATTCCACATTGTACTATAAGTTTTTTAATCTAGATATCCACATTATACCATAATGTTCTAAACTCGACTTCCACATGATAATGTAAGATTCTTAGTCTAAAGTTCCACATTGTACAATAGGATTCTAAGTCTAGATTTCTACATTGTACTATATGATTCTACGTCTAGACTTCCCCATTGTACCATAAGTTTCGAAACTAGACTTCCTCATTGAACTAGATGATTCTAAGTCTATTCTTCAACATTGTTGTATATGATTCTTAGTCTCGAATTCAACTTTGTACAGTAGTATTCTAAGTTTAGATTTCCACATTGTACCATAAGTATTTAATCTAGACTTCCACATTGTACTATAGAATTCTAAGTCTAGACATCCACATTGTACCATAAGTTTCTAATCCTGATGTCCTCATTATACTACTGGATTCTAAGTCTAGAACTGCACATTGAACTATAGGATTATTAGTCTAGCATTCAAATTGTACTATATGATACTGAGTCTACATTTCCACATTGTACTATAGGATTTAAGTCAAGAATTCCATATTGTACAATAAGATTATTAGTCTAAATATCCACATTGTACCATAATGTCCAATCTAGACTTCCACATTGTACTATAGGAATCTTTCTCTAGAATAACACATTGTCCTATAGGATTCTATGTGTAGAGTTCCACAATGTAGAATAGGATTATAAGTAAAGATTTCTACATTGTGCTCTAGTATTCCAAGTCTAGTTTTCCACATTGTACTATAGGATTCTATGTCTAGAATTCCATATTGAACCATAAGGATATAATCTAGACTTCCACAATGAACTATAGGACTCTAAGTCTAGATTTCCACATTGTACTATACGATTCTTAGTATGAAATTCCCCATTGTACCATAAGGTTCTAATGTAGACTTCCACATTGTACTATAGGATTCTACGTCTATATTTCAATATTGTACCATTGTTCTTGTCTAGACTTCTACATTGTACTATAGGATTCTATGTCTTGAAATCCACATTGTACTATAAGGTTCTAAGTCTAGATTTCCACATCATACCATAAGGTTCTAAATGAGACTACCATATTGTACTTCAGGATTCTAAGTCTAGACCTCCACATTGTATCATGAGGTTTTAATATAGACTTCCACATTGTCCTATTGGGTTCTAAGTCTAGATTCCCACATAGTACTATAGGATTCTAAGTGTAGGATTCCACATTGTACTATAGTATTCTAAGTCTAAAATTCCACATTGTACTATAGGATTCTAAGTCTAGAATTCTAAATTACACAATAAGGTTCTAATCTAGATGTCCACATTGTATTATAGGATTCTAAGTCCTGAATTCCATATTGTATCATATGGTTCTATGTCTAGTTTCACACATTGTACACTAGGATTCTAAGTCTAGACTTCCACATTGTACTTTAAGTTTCTTTTTCTAGATTTCCTCATTTTACCATAAGGTTATAATCTAGATTTCTGCATTTTACTCTAAGTTCCCAAGTCTAGATTTCCACATTATACCCAAAGTTTCTAATCAAGTCGTAATCATTGTACTATAGGATTCTACGTTTAGACTTTCACAATGTACTTTAGGATTCTATGTCTAGGATTCCAAATGGTACTATAGGATTCTAAGTCTCGAATTCCACATCTTTCTACAGGATTCTATGTCTAGAATTCCACATAGTACCATAAGTTTCTAATCTAGATTTTCACATTGTACTATAGGATTGTAAGAATAGATTTCAAAATTATACAATAAAATTCTGATCTAGACTTCCACATTTTACTATAAGTGTCTATGTCTATAATTCAACATTGCACCATAAGTTTCTAATCTATACTTCTACATTACACTATATGATTTTAGGTCTAGAATTCCAAATTGTACCATATCCCTCTTTGTCTAGAATTCCACATTGTACAATAGGATTCTAAGTCTGGATTCCCACATTGTACTCTAGGATTCTATGTCAAGATTTCCAAATTTTCTTTAGGATTCTAATTCTAGACTTCCACATTGTACCATAAGCTTCTAAACTAGACTTCCATATTTTACTATAGATTTCCATATTTACCATAAGTTTCTAATCAAGACTTATTCATTATACTATAATTCCAAGTTTAGACTTCTAAACTGTACTATAGGATTCTAAGTGTAAATTTCTACATTGTACTACAGGATTCTAAGTCTAGAATTCCACATTGTACCATAAGATTCTAAACTAGAATTAAACATTGTACTATAGAATTCAAAATCTTGATTTTAACATTTTATCATAAAGTTTTAGCTAGATTTCCACATTTTACTATTGATTCTTATTAAGGATTTCCACATTTTACTCTAGGATTCTAAGTCTAGATTTCCCCATTGTACTATAACTTTATAAATTTAGAATTCCATATTGTCTATGAGATTATAAGTCTAGAATTCCACATTTCATCATAAGGTTCTAATATAGACTTCCACATTGTACTATAGGTTTCTTAGTCTTGAATTCCACATTGTAATATAGGACAGTAAGTCTAGACTTCCACATTGTACTATAGGTATCTTAGTCTAGAATTCCACATTGTAACATAAGGTTCTATCTAGACTTCCACATTGTACTATAGGAATCTATGTCTAGTTTTCCACATTGTAATATAAGTTTCTAATCATGAATTCCACATTGTACTATAGGATTCTAAGTCTACAATTCCAAATTGCCTATAGGATTTATGTCTAGATTATGACCTTGTACTCTAGGATTCTAAGTCTTGCGTTCCCCATTGTTGTATAAGATTTTATGTCTCGATTTCCCCATTGTATCTTAAGGTTCTAATCTAGACTTCCATATTGTACTATAGGATGCTATGTCTAGACTTGCACATTGTATGAAGTGATTGCAAGTCTAGACTTCCACGTTGTACCATAAGGTTCTAATCTAGACTTCACCATTGTACTACAGAACTATAAGTCTAGAATTCCTCATAGTACTACATATTTCTAAGCCTAGAATTCCACATTGTACTATAAGATTCTAAGTCTAGATTTCCACATTGTAATATAAAGTTCTAAGTCTAGAATTCCACATTCTACTACTTGTTTCAATGTCTACACATTCACATTGTACTGTAGGTTTCTAAGTTAAGACTTTTATAATATACTATAGGATTCTAAGTCTAGACTTCAGCATTTTGCCATAAGGTTCTAATCTAGACTTCCACGTTGTACTTAGGATTCTATGTCCAAAATTTCTTATTGTAATATAAGATTCTAAGGCTAGACTACAACATTATACCTTAAGCTTCTAAGACAAGAATTCCACATTGTATTAGAGGTTTCTAAGTCTATATTTCCACATTTTACTGTAGGATTCTAAGTCTAACAGTCCACATTGTACCATAAGTGTCTCAGTCAAGAATTACACATTGTACTATAGGATACGATGTCTAAACTTCCATAGTGTACTCTATGATTCTAAGTAAGATTTCCACATTTTACCATAAGATTTTAATGTAGACTTCCTCAATGTACTATAGGATTCTAATTCTAGATTTCCACATTGTACTATAGTATTCTAAGTCTCTCATTCCACATTGTACTATAGTATTCTAAGTCTATAATTCCACATTGTACTATAGGATTCTAAGTCTCTCATTCCACATTGTACTATAGTATTCTAAGTCTATAATTGCACATTTTACTATAGGATTCTAAGTCTGTTTTGCGCATTGTACCATAAGGTTCTAGTCTGGATTAACACATGTACTATAGGATTCTAAGTCTAAAATTCCACATTTTGCTGAAAGGTTTAAGGTTAAATTTCAAATTATACCATAACATTCAAAGTCTAGATTCCAACATTGGATTTTAGTATTCCAAGTCTAGACATTCACATTGAATTTTAAGATTCTAAGGCTAGATTTTCTCATTGTGCAATATGATTCTAATCTAGAATTTCACATTGTAGCATAAGTTTCTAAATCTAGACTTCCCCATTTTAAAATAGGATTCTAAGTCTGGACTTCCATATTGTACAATAGTATTGTAAGTCTAGAATTCCACATTTTGCCATGAGGTTCTAAGTCTATAATTCCACGTTGTACTATAAGATTATAAGTCTAGATTTTGACATTGTACCATCAGATTCTTAGTCTAGATTTCAACATTGTACTATAGCATTCTAAGTCTAGGTTTGCTCATGGTACCATAAAGTTTTAATCTAGACTTCCACATTGTACTATAGTATTTTAAGTCTAGACTTCTACATTGTACTGTAGTATTGTATGTCTAAAATTACACATTTTACTAGACGATTCTAATTGTAGAATTCCACATTCTACCATAAGTTTCTACGTCTTGATTTCCAAAATTTTCTATAAGATTCTAAGACTAGATTTCCACATTGTAACATGAGGTTCTTATCTAAATTTTCACATTGTACTAGAGTATTCTAAGTCTATACTTCCACATTGTAACATAAGTTTCAAATCTAGACCTACACATTGTACTAAACGATTCTAAGAATTCCACATTGTACTGTAGGATTCTAAATCTATAATTCCACATTGTGCTATAGAATTCTAAGTACAGAATGCCACATTATACTATAAGGTTCTAAGTCTAGAATTCCACATTTTTCTATAGGACTCTGTGTCTACCCCTCCACCTTGTACTAGAGGATTATATGTCTAGATTTCCTTCTTGTAATATATGATTCTAAGTATAGACTTTCATGTTGTAATATAGGATTCTAAGTCTAGAATTCCACATTGTACTAATGGATTCTAAGTATATACTTCCACATTTTACTCTCGGATTCTAAGTCTAGAACTCTACATTATACCATGAGATTCTAAGTGTACAATTCCAAATTGCACGATAGAATTCTAATTCTAGATATCCACATTGTACCATAAGATTATGATGTAGATTTCCACGTTGTACAAATGGATTCTAAGTCTAGATATCCACACTGTACTATAGGATTGTAAGTGTAGACTTCTACATTGTAATATAGGACTCTAAATCTAGACTTCCAAGTTGTACTGTAGAATTATAGGTCTAGAATTCCACATTGTACAATAGGATTCTATGTGTAGAATTTCACCTTCTACCATAAGAATCTAAGTCTAGACCTCCACATTATACTAGAAGATTCTAAGCCTAAATTTCCTTATTGTACCATAAGATTCTAACTATAGAATTCCACATTGATTTTAAGCCGAGATTTTTGCATTATACCATAAGGTTCTAAGTCTAGAATTTCACATTGTGCTATCTGATTTTAAGTATAGATTTTCGCATTATACCTTAAGGATCTAAGTCTAGAATTCCACATTGAACTATAAAGTACTATGTCTAGATTTCCACATTATACCACAAGGTTTTAAACTAGACTTCCACATTGCATTATATGATTCTAAGTCTAGACTTCCCTATTGTACCATAAGCTTCAAAACAAGACTTCCTCATTGTACTAGAATATTCTAAGTCTAGAATTCCACATTGCACTATAGTATTCTAAGTTAATAATTCCACATTGTATTGCAAGTTTCTGGTTCTAGAATTCCAAATTGTACTATAAGGTTCTATTATAAATTTCTACATTGTACTATAGGATTCTAAGTCTAGATTTCCACACTTTACTAAAAGGCTTAAGTTTAAAATTTCAAATTATACTATAAGATTCTAAGCCTACATTCCCACATTGTAATTTAGTATTCTAAGTCTAGACATTCACATTGAATTTTAAGATAAGTCAAGAATTTCACATTGTGCTATAAGATTCTAATTTAGAATTGCACATTGTACCATGAGTTTCTAAATCTAGACTTCTCCATTTCATTCTAGGATTCTAATTGTAGACTTCCATATTGTACAATAGTATTCTAAGTCTAGAATTCCACATTGTACCCTGAGGATCTAAGTATTGTATTCTACATTGGACTAGAATTCTATAAGTCTTGATTTCGACTTTGTACCATATTTTTCTAAGTCTAGATTTAGACATTGTACTTTAAGATTCTAAGTCTATATTTGCTCATTGTACCATAAAGTTGTAATCTAGTTTTCCACGTTGTTCCATAGGATTTTAAGTCTAGATTGCTACATTGTACTGTAGTATTGTATGTCTAAAATTACACATTGTACTGTAGGATTCTAACTGTAGAATTCCACATTCTACCATAAGTCTCTTCGTCTTGATTTCCACAATGTACTACAAGATTCTAATACTAGATTTTTCCACATTGTATCATAAGGTTCTAGACTAGACTTACACATTGTACTATTGGATCTTAGTTTAGAATTGAAAATAGTACTATAACATTCTAAGTATAGATATTATCATTGTATTATAGGATTATAAATTTAGAATTTCATATTGTAATATTAGTTTATAAGTTTCGATTTCCACATTGTAACATAAGGTTAAAACTAGATTTCCACATTTTACCATATGGTTCCAAGTCCGTAATTCCACATTGTACTATAGGATTCTAAGGCTTGAACAGCACATTGCACCATAAGGTTCTAATCTAGACTTCCACATTATACTATGGGATTTTCAGTCAAGAATTCCACATTATACCATAAGGTTTTATGTCTTGAATTACACATTGTACTATAGGATTCTAAGTCTAGATTCCCACATTTTACTCTAGAATTCTAAGTCTAAATTTTCACAATGAACTCTAAGATTATATGTCTAGATTTCCACATTGTACAATAAGGTTCTAATCTAGACTGCCACATTGTACCATAAGCTTCTAAACCAGACTTCCACATTATACTATAAGTTTCAAAATCAAGACTTCCACATTGTAATATAGGATTCTAAGTCTATATTTCTACAGTGTCCTTTATGATTCTAAGTCTAGAATTCCACATTGTACTATAGGAAGCTATGTCTAGAATTCCCCATTGTAACAAAAGGTAATAATCTAGACTTCCACAATGTACTATAGGATTCTAAGTCTAGATTTCCACATTGTACCAAAAGTTTCTAATCTACACTTCCACATTGTACCATGAGGTTCGAAACCAGACTTCCACATTATACTATAAGATTCTAAGTCAAGATTTCCACATTGGGCTATAGGATTCAACGTATAGACTTCCACATTGTACTATAGGATTCTATGTCTAGAATTCAACATTGTACCATCTGGTTCTATGTCTAGAATTCCACATTGTACTATAAGATTTAAATCTATATTTACACATTTTACTATAATGTTCTCATCTAGACTTCCACATTGCACTATATAATTTTAAGTCTAGATTTCCACATTGTACTATAGGATTCTAAGTCTAGACTTCCACATAGTACTATAAGAATCTAAATCTTGAATTCCACATTGGACCATAAGGTTCTAATCTAGACTTCCACATTGTTCTATTGTATTTTAAGTCAAGAATTCCACACTGTATAATAAGATTCTAACCAAGAGTTCAACATTGTTCTATAGGATTCTAAGTTTAGACTTCCACATTGCATCATAAAGTTCTAATCTAGACTTAAATATTGTACTATAGGATTCTAATTGAAGATTTCCACATTGTACTATAGGATTCTAAGTCTAGATTTCCATATTTTACCATAAGTTTCTAATCTACACTTGCATATTGTATTATAGGATTCTGATTCTAGAATTTCACATTGTACTATAAGTTTCTTAGTAAAGATTTCCACATTATATCATAAGCTTCTGAATTATACTTCCAAATTGTAGTATAGGATTCTAAGTCTAGACTTCCACATTATGCTATATGATTCCATGTTTAGAATTCCACATTGTACCATAAGGTTCTAATCCAGACTTCCACATTGTTTTATAGGATTCTAAGTCAAGATTTCTACATTGGGCTATAGGATTCAAAGAATAGATTTCCACATTGTACCATAGGATTCTATGTCTCAAATTGCATACTGTATTATAGGATTCTATATCTAGAATTCCACGTTGTACCATAAGGCTCTAATCTAGACTTCCAGATTGTACTATAGGATTCTAAATCTAGAATTTCACATTGCACCATAAGTTTCTAATCTTGATTTCCACATTGTGCTATAACATTTTAAGTCTAGAATTGAACATTGTAGCATATTATTCTAAGTCTAGAATTCCACATTGTACTATAGTGTAGTAATTCTAGATTCCCATATTGTACTCTAGGATTCTAACTCTAGACTTCCACATTGTACCGTAAGATTCTATATCGAGATTTCCACATGGTACCATAAGGTTCTAATCTAGCTATCCACATTGTTCTATTGTGTTCTAAACCTAGATTTCCACATTGTACTATAGGATTCTAAGTCTAGACTTCCACATTGGAAAATGAGCTTCTAATCAAGATTTTCCCATTTTACTCTAAGTTTCCATGTCTAGATTTAAATATTTTACCATAAGGTTCTAGTCAAGACTCATTCATTGTACTATAGGATTCTAAGTTTTGACTTCTACACTGTACTATATTTTTCTAAGTCTAGATTTCTACCTTGTACAACAGGATTCTAAGTCTAGGATTTCATTTTGTACTATATGGTTCTAAGTCTAGTATTCCATATAGTATTATAGGATTATAGGTCTAGATTTCCACATTGTACTATAGTATTCTAAGTCTAGATTTCCACATTGCATCATAAGGTTCTAATCTAGACTTCCACATTGTACTATTGGAATTAGTTTAGAATTCCTAATTGTAAAATAGGATTCAAAGTCTAGATTTCCATAATGTATTATAGGATTATGAGTCTAGAATTCCACATTGAAATAAATAATTCTATGTGTTGAATAGTGCATTGCTCCATTAGTTTCTAATCTAGATATCATCATTGTACTATATGATTTTAAGTCTAGATTTCCACATAGTACCATAAGTTTCTAATCTTGACTTCCGCAGTGTACTATAGGATTCTAAGTCTAGAATTCAGCATTTTATTATAGGTACTTATTATAGATTTCACTATTAAACCATAAGGCCCTAAGCTAGATTTTCACACAGCATTATAGGATTCTAAGTATAGATATCCATTTGTACTATAGGATTACAAGTCTAGAATTCCATAATATACTTTAAGTGTACATGTCTAGATTTCCACATTTTACCATCAGGTTCTAATCTAGACTTCGACATAGTACCATCGGATACTTTGTCTAGAATTCCACATTGTTCTATAGGATTTTAATTCTAGAATTCACCATTATACCATAAGATTCTAAACTAGTATTCCACATTTTAATATAGCATTCTAAGTCTAGACTTCCACATTGTATCATAAGGTTTTAATCTAGATTTCCATATTGTACTATTGGATCTTAGTTTAGAATTCCAAATTGTACTATAGCATTTTAAGTCTAGATTTCCGCATTGTATTATAGGATTATACATTTTGAATTCAGTATTGTAATATAAGTTTATAATTCTAGATTTCCACATTGTACTATAGGATTCTAAGTCTAGAATTCCACCTTTTACTATTGGATTCTATGTCTAGAATTTCACATTGTACCGTAAGGTTCTAATATAAATTTTCACATTGTACTATAGTATTCTAAGTCTAGTTTTTCACCTTGTACCATAAGGATCTAATATAGATTACCACATTGTATCATATGATTCTTAGTATAGAATTGAACAATAAACGAGAGGATTCTATTTCTAGACTGGCCCAATTGTACTATAGGATATGATTTCTTGAATTTCACATTGGACCATAAGGTTCTAATCTAGAATTCCACATTGTAGCATCAGATTTAAGTAAAGAATTCCACATTGTACCATAAGATTCTAAACTAGAGTTCCACATTTTTCTAGAGGATTCTAAGCATATAATTACAAATTGTATCATAAGGTTCTAATCTAGAATTTCATATTGTACTATTGGATCTTAGATAAGAATTCCAAATTGTACTATAGCATTTTAAGTCTACATTTCCTCATTGTATTATAGGATTTTAAATTTAGAATTCCATATTGTTATATAAATTTATAAGTCTAGATTTCCACATTGTACCTTAAGTTTCTAAACTAGACTTCCATATTGAACTATATGGTTCTAAGTCCAGAAGTCCACATTGTACTGTAGCATTCTAAGTCTCAAATTCCACATTGCACCATAAGGTTCTAATCCAGACTTCCACATTATACTATATGATTTTAAGTCTAGAACTCCACATATTAAAATGGGATTCTAGGACAAGATTTCCACATTGTACTATAGGATTCTAAGTCTAGAATTGCACATTGAGCTATAGGATTCTTGTCTAGAATTCCAGATTGTACCTTAAGGTTCTAGTCTAGAATTACAAATTGTACAATAGGTTCCTAAGTTTAGATTTATACATTGTACCATAAGGATCTAATATAGATTTCCACATTTTAGCATAGGATTCTAAGTCTAGAATTCTACATTGTACTATAGGATTCTATGTCTAGACTTCCACATTGTACTATAGGATTTTAAGGCTAGAATTATACATTTTATCATATGGTTTTAAGTCTAGAATTCCCCATTGTAATATAGAATTCCATGACAAGATTCCCACATTGTACTGTAGAATTCCAAGTCTAGATTTCCACACTGAACTGTAATATTATATATCTAGATTTCCACATTGTACCATAAGGTCCTAATCAAGATTTGTACATTGTAATATAGGATTCTAAGTCAAGATTTCCATATTCTACTGTAGGATTCTAAGTCAAGACTTTATAATTTTACTATAGGCTTTAAGTCTCGACTTCCACATTATGCTACAGGATACTAAGTCTAGAATTCCACATTGTACTATAGGATTCTCTGTCTAGAATTCCACATTGTACCATAACAATCTAATATCGATTTCCACCTTGTACCATATGGTTCTCATTCTAGAATTCCACAATGTGCTACAGGATTCTAAGTCTAGACTTCCACATTGTATCATAAGATCCTAATCTAGACTTACACATTGTACTATTGATTCTTAGTTTAGAATTCAAAATTGTCCTTTAACATTCTAAGTCTAGAATTCCTCATTGTATTACAGCATTATAATTTATGAATTCCATCTAGTAATATAAGTTTATAAGTCTAGATTTCCGCCTTGTACCATAAGGTTTTAAACTAGACTTCCACATTGTACCATATTGGTTTAAGTCCTGAATTCCATATTGTACCATATGATTCTAAGTCTAGAATTCCACATTGTACTATAGGATTAAAAGTCAATATTTTGATATTTACTATAGGATTCTAAGTCTAGACTACAAAATTGTACTATACGATTCTTAATCTATACTTCCATATTTTTCTACAGGATTCTACATCTAGCAATCCACATTGTACTATAGGATTCTTGTCTAGAATTCCACATTGTACCATAAGGTTCTAATCTAGAATTCCACATTGTACTATAGAATTCTAAGTCTAGAATTCCACATTTTCTAATAAGAATCTAAGTCTAGATTTCAACATTAAAACTTAAGATTCTAAACTAGACTTCCACATTGTACTATAGGATTTGAATCTAGATTTCCATATTGTACTTTAGGATTATAAGTCTAGAATTCCATAATGTTCTATAAGAATAAAAGTCATGATTTCCACATTGTACCATGAGGTTATAATCAAGATTTCCACATTGTACTTTATGATTCTAAGTCTATGTTTCCACATTGTACTGCAAGATTCTAATTCTAGATTTCTACATTGTTCAATAGGATTCTAAGAGTAGATTTTATATTGTACTATAGGATTATAAGTCTAGAGTACCACATTGTAACATAAGGCTCTAAGTTTAGAATTCCACATTGTACTATATGATTCAAGTCTAGTTTCCTCATTGTTCCATAAGTTTCTAAATCTTGACATCAGCATAGTACTATAGGATTTTAAGTCTAGACTTCCACATTGTACTATAGGATATTAAGGCTATATTTTCACATAGAACTATTGGATTTTATGTGTAGAATCTGCATTGAATTATAGGATTAAGTCCAGTCTTCCACAATGAACTATAGGATTCTAAGGCTAGACTTCCACATTGTACTATAGGATTCTAAGCTTAGAATTCCACACTGTACCATAAGGATCTAATCTAGGCTTCCACATTGTACTATAGAATACTAAGTCTAGACTTCCACATTGTAGTATAGGATTCTAAGTCTAGACATTCCCATTGTACCATTGATTTCTAAGTGTAGAATTCCACATTGGACCATAAGGTTCTAAGTCTAGACTTCCACATTTTTATATTACATTCTAAGTCTATAATTCCACCTTGTTCTATAGGATTCTGAGTCTAGTATACCACAATGTACTCTAGGATTCAAGCCTAGACTATTATATTGTACAATAAGTTACTAATCTAGACTTCCACATTGTACTATAGGATTCTAAGTCTAGATTTCCCCACTGTATCATAATATACTTATCTTGATTTCCACTAAGTACTATAGGTTTCTAAGTCTAGATTCTGACATTGTACTATAGGATTCTAAGTCGAGACTTCCACATTGTAGTATAGTATTCAAAATATAGAATTTTACATTGTACTATGGGATTCTAAGTCTTTATTTCCACATTGTACTTTTGGATTCAAAGTCTTGAATTACATATTGTACTTCAGGAGTAGAATCTTACAGTACAATATGGAAGTGTAGACTTGGAGTACTAGAGTTCAATGCAGAAATCAAGACTTTGTAAAATATAGCACAATGTGGAAATCTAGACTTAGAAGTATATGTTACAATGTTCAATTCTAGACTTAAAATGCTATAGTACAATGTAGAAAACTAGATTATAAACTTAAGGTAAAATGTGGAATTCATGACATAGAATCCTATAGTTCAATATGCAATTCAAGACTTAGAAACGTATAGTACAATGTGGAAGACTTTACTTTGAATCCTATAGCCCAATGTGGAAATCTTGACTTAGATTCTTATAGTACAATGTGGAAGTCTAGATTAGAGCCTTATAGTACAATGTGGAATTCTAAAACAAGAATTCTATAGCAAAATGTGGATGTCTGGAGTTAGAATCCTATAGTACAATGTGAAAGTACAGCTTAGAAGTTTATGTTATAATGTTGAAATCTAGACTTAGAAACTTATATTACAATGTGGAATTCTAGAATTAGAATCCTATAATACAATGTGGAATTGCAGATTAGAAACTTATGGTACAGTGTGGAAATCTAGACTTAGAATTCTAGAGTACAATGTGAGAATCTAGACTTAGAATCCTATTATTCAATATGTCATTCTAGACTTAAAACCAAATGGTACAATGTGGATTTCTAGACTTAAAATCCTATAGTACAATGTAGAAGTCTAGATTCGAACCTTATGATACAATGTGCTATTCAAGACTTAGAATCGAATAGCAGAATTTGGAAGTCAAGACTTTGAATCCTATTTTACAATGTTGAAGTCTACATTAGATGCTTAGTGTACAATGTAAAAATCTAAACTTAGTATCCTATTTTACAATGTGGAATTCTAGATTAGAACCTTATGGTACAATGTGGAATTCTAGACTTCAACTCTTATAGTACAATGTGGACATCTAGATTAGAATCTTATGGTGCAATGTGCTATTCAAGACTTACAATCTTATAGTTCAATGTGGAATTCTAGACTTATAATCCTACAGTACAATATGGAAATCTAGTCTTAGAATCCTATAGTACAATTTGGAATTCTAAACTAAGTTCCAATAGTACAATGTGGAAGTCTAGACAAGAACCTTATGATACAAGGAGGAAATATAGACTTAAAATACTATACTACAATGTAGAATTCTTGATTATTACCTTATGGTACAATGTGGAATTCTAGACTTAGAATCCTATATTACAAAATGGAATTCTAGACTTAGAACCAGTTGTACAATAAGAAATCCTAGACTTAGAGTCCTGTCAGACAATGCAGATATCTAGACTTAGAATAATATAGTAAAGTGTGGAAGTTTAAAGTTAGAAAAATATAGTACAACGAATAAGTCTTGATTAGAAGCTTATGGTACAATGTTTAAATCTAGACATGGAAACCTATAGCAAAATGTGGAAGTCTAGATTAGAAGCTTATGTTACAATGTGGAAGTCTAGAATTAGAATCCTAGAGTACAGTGTGAAAAGCTTGGCTTAGACCACTAGAGTACAATGTGGAAGTCTAGTTTGGGACTTTATGGTTTAATGTTAAAATCTATACTAAGAACCTATAATAAAATATCGAATTCTAGACTTAGAATCCAATAGTACACTGTGGAATTCAGGATTAGAACCTTATGATACAATATGGGATTCTAGACTTAAAATCATATAGTACAATGGGGACATCTGGATTAGAACCTTATGGTACAATGTGCAATTCTAAACATAAATTCCTATAGCACAATGTGGAAGTCTAGAGTTAGAATCTTATAGTACAATGTGTAAGTATAGTTTAGAAGCTTATGGTATAATGTGGAAATCTAGACCTAGGAACTCATAGTACAATGTGGAATTTGAGAATTAGATTCCAATAATACAATATGGAATTGTAGATTAGAATCTTATGGTACAATATGAAAATCTAGACATAGAATCATATAGTACTATGTGGAAGTCTATATTAGAACCTTATTTTTCAATGTGGAATTCTAGACTAAGAATCCTATAGTACATTGTGGATTTCTAGACTTAGAATCATATTGTACACTATAGAAATCTAGATTAGAGCCTTATGGTACAATGTGGAATTCTATACTTTAAATCATATAGTACAATGTGAATATCTGGATTAGAACCTTATGGTGCAATGTGATATTCAAGACTTAGAATCCTATAGTTCCATGAGGGATTCTAAACTTATGATCCTATAGTACAATATGGAAAT
>LOEQ01013215.1:0-22395 GCA_001685075.1 Bramus lutescens | reverse complement strand
CACCAAGGCCAGCTGAACTGGGACTGATGGAGCATGTGATCAAACCAGACTCTGTGAATGTGGTTAACAATGAGGGCCATCTGAGAAGCCAAGGACATTGGCACTGGGTTTTGACTCTACAGTATGTGCTGGCTTAGTGGTAGCCTAGTCTGTTTGTTTGTTCACCTTCCTAGACCTGGATGGAGGGGGAAGGTCCTTGGACTTCAAACAGGGAAGGGAACCCTGACTGCTCTTTGGACTGGATAGTGATGGGGAGGGAGAGTGGGGGGAGGGAGAGGGAAATGGGAGGAGGGGAGGATGTGGAAATTTTTAATAAAAATAAAATTAAAGAAAGGAAAAAATGAAATTTAGGCTTTTAAACATTGTTGAGATTATGATCGACTATGGGAACTTCTATAGTTTGACTAAATGCATTTTGCATTTGTTGTAGCTACACGTCCATGGGGACAAGGGAGTGGAATCTTGTGATTTGAATAGGCATGGCCCCCATAGACTCATGTATTTGAATGTTTGGCCCATAGGGTATGGCACTATTAAGAAGTATGACCTTTTGGAATGGTTGTGGCCTTTTTAGATGACGTGTATCACTGTAGGAGTGGGATTGAAGTCTTATATGCTCAATCTACACCCAGTGTGATACACAGTCTTCTTCTGCTTCCTGCATGTCAAAGTACATAATTCTCAGCTCCTTGTGCAGTATACACCTGCCTGAATGTTGCTATGATTCTCACCATGATGATGATGAATAAGACTCTGTAAGTATAAGTAAGACCCATTTAAATGTTTTCCTTCATAAGAGTTGCCATGGCTATGTTGTCTCTTCACAGTAGAAATCCTAACTAAGATACTTGCTAACCATTTTGTATTTCTAAATACTTATTTGCATACTTTTATTTCAAAGTTCAAAACCATTCAGTGATTCCATATTGTTCACAGAATATGAATAAGTAACAATTGTTCTACCCTAATACTTCTATGAGAATTTATATACTTTCTAATGTAAGGGTGTGTGTGTACGTGTGTGTGTGTGTGTGTGTGTGTGTGTGTGTTTGGTATGCATGCAGGAATATTCATGCAGGTATATACTTATGCCTTTGAAGATCCAAGTTTGATATCATTCATCTTTCTCTATCACTCCCTCTTTTATGTTTGAGATAATGTCTCTCAATGAACTTGGAGCTGACTAAGTCGGCTAGACTTGATGCCCATAAACGTCCTAGGAATCTTTCTGCCTCTGTCTCTCTATCACTAGAATTATAGGTATATGCCACCATACTTGGCTTTTGATCAGGATGCTGAGAGTTAAAAACACCTTCACTGACTGAGCTCCAGTCTGAGACAAAGATTACCTTTTATTAGTAAAATACACATATATATATATATATATCCCTCTTCTTTTTTAAATATTTATTATGTATACAATATCCTGTCTGTGTGTGTGTCTACAGGCCAGAAAAGGGCACCAGACCCCATTACAGATGTTTGTGAACCACCATGTTGTTGCTGAGAATTGAACTCAGGACCTTTGGAAGAACAATCAATAGCTCTTAACCTCTGAGCCATCTCTCCAGCCCGAAATAACCCTCTTCTATGTTTCTCTCTATCTAGAATTAGAAATGTGGGCCAAGAGACAAGTGATTAATGTTAATTAAATGGTAGATCTATCATATCTTAACACCTGTTTGTTTTCAGCTTTTCATGTTTTGACTAAGGATTTGCTCACTATTAATTTTCACATAAAGAAGCAAAATGCGAATATAAGAAGAGGAATAATATTGGTTATTACCCTGCAATCTCTAAATATCATGATTTGCCAAAATTATCTTCAAAATGCTCAACCATATACCCTTTCCAGTCTCTCAAGACACCATATGCCTAATTCTACCATGTGCTTTTTTGATTGAGTCATGGGTTTTTTTGAAACTACTAAATGGAAAAATTTAAAGCTTTGATGACAGTTTCCCAATTTTATACATTGTTAGTATGTTTTACTTTAATATATTTAATAAATACAAAACATTCTTACCATTCAGCTTTAATCTTATAAATTGACAAAAATCTTGTCTGTATTCATTTGTGCACATGCACATGTAGTTATTGGTGTCTATCTAGCTTTAAATCCTTTTATGGGTGACTCATAGAATTTCAGTATGGGAGAAAACTTAAAAAAAACAATCATTTCCAGGCATTCTGTTTCTGTAATTAATATCATAGACTGGAAAACTGAACTACTTGTGTATTTCTCAAATTTCTCGAGGGTAGGGGGTACAGCATCAAAATACTGGCTGGTTTAACATGTGGTAAACTCTTTTTGTAATTTGTGACCATCTTGCTGTTTCTGCACAGGCTAGAGAAATGTATCATTTCTCTCATGCCTACTTAAAGGATCTCAGAGAAATTATGTCATTAATGAATACTTCAATTTTATGGCCTAACTTACCTCTGAAGCTCCCTGCCCCTTACTGCTGTCACAATAGAGATTAGGAATTTTAAATATGAATTTTAAGTGGACACATTCAGTCCATAGAAAATTGTTTTATTTTGGGGGGGGGTTATTTGTTTTTTGAAACAGGGCCTTATTGTGTAGCCTTAGATGGTCTGAAAAATCATGATGTAGCCTAGGCCAGCTTCCAACTCGCAGAGACTTGCTTAGCTCTGCTTCAGTGAGAATGGCATGTGAGCCAAAGGCTGGCATTCATAAAAAATCTTCATGCTTTTCAGTTTCCTCTCCATATCTAATATGAGCAGAAGTGCACATGTCTTATTTTGGGGTTTCTTTTGTTGTAAGGAGACACCATGACCATGGCAACTCTTATAAAGAAAACATTTAATTGAGGTGGTTTGCTTACAGTTTCAGAGTCTCAGTCAATAATCATCATGGCAGGGAGCATGGCAGCACACAGGCAGCTGTGCTGGAGCTGAGAGCCCTTACATCTTGACTCAGAGGCAATAGGAAGTCCACAGACTGTCACACTGAGTGAAGCTTGAGAAAAAAACTCAAAGGCTGCCCCCAGAGTGACACACTTCCAACAGAAGGTAAGGCCCAGATTAAATGTGTACCCTCAAACTTCAAGGTCTGGATTAAAGGCATGTGTCATCCAGCTCCTCCAACAAGACCATACTTCCTCCAACAATGCCATAGCTCTTAATGCCACTCTCTATGTACTTATGGGGTCCAAATACATTCAAACTACCATAGATGATGATTGTGATGTAGTAATACTGTCCATTAAGGAATGGTGCCACACTTTTAATCACTACTTTCAGGAAAGAGTTGATATTTGTAGTTTTTTCTCCTAAATCATAAAAACTCAGGGGTGTAGTTTAATATATGTAACAAAGAACACTAGTACTGTTTAGTCTTGAGCGGTGTCTTATCCAGAGGGCATATGTCAAATGCAAACATTTAACTCATGAACTCAAATGATGCCTCACCTATTCATTTTGTCTTTGTTTCTTCAGATTACAATACAACACAAAAACAATATATTCTAACTTGTCATGCAACCGATGCCAGTTCAAGATGTTAAAGTGTGGGCAGATTTTAAAAATATATTTGTTGGAGGAGGTCGTTTGGTTGTTCCCAGCCCCATAGCCACAAAATAATTACGCAGAAACTGTATTTATAAAATCACTGCTTGTCCCATTAGCTCTAGCTTCTTATTGGCTAACTCTTACATAATTCAATCCATCTCCATTAATCTGTGCATCACAATGAGGTCGTGGACTACCAGCAAAATTTCAGCATGTCTGTCTCCGGCGGCGGCTCCATAACTCCTCTCTAACTCCTTGTCCTTTTTCTCAGCATTCTGTTTAGGTTTCTCTGCCTAGCTCTGTTTCCCTGCAGTTCTGCTATGGGCCCAAACAGTTTTTTTTATTAAACAATGATATTCACAGCATACAGAGAGGAATATCACATCATATATTAGTTATAATAATTGTGTTTGTGCATGCATGCAGAAATAGATGTGAAGGTCAGAGTACAATCTCTTAGTATCACTTCTTTCCTTACACCATGAAGCCCAAGGATTAAACCTAGGTTGCCAGACATGCAAGGAAAGCAACTTTATTTACTGAACCATCTCCCTGGTCCAAGACTGCACACCTTGATGGTTATTATTCAGATTACAGTATGAATTACACCTGGGTATCCTTTACTGTGGAAGAAAAGGTGAACCTACCTAGTCTTTAGTGCACTAGCTTTCATTACTTTCCAATTCCGATAAATTCTTTTTTGATTTCAAAATTAAAGTAATAATGATGGCAGTGTCCTTGCTTCAATTTAGTAAGTAATGACTCCCCAAATACCTGTCAAATATTTTCCTATCTGTGGTCTAATCCCATGCATGAATTAACATACCACATAATGCTATCCCAGTGGTACCATAATTTCTAGTCATAGCTAAACACCTTTTAGTCCTCTTTCTCTCTTCCTGTCTTTTGTCCCCTATATCTAAACCATAATAAAAGATGACATAAAACACATCTGGATATTTCTCTGTATTTCATACCTCCTTTTGATATGCCCTTCTTTGTCCATATTTCTCCACGATTGTCTTTGTTCAGTTGCTCATCTCTTTACTTACCGTGTACTTATATGCCCATCTCGGTTTGTACCTCTGCTCTTTTCAGTGCTGTAGCCTGTCCTAATTTGGACAGTTTCCTCTATTGTTTTTCCTAATGTGCTTTTTCAACTCTTTTAATTTTTTTGAATTATTACTTTGTGTATGAGTGTTTTGCCTGTGTATATGTGTGTGCACCCCATGGACCGTAGTGCCTGCCAAAGCAAAAGACAACATATGATGCTGTAGATCTAGAGCTATTCTGCATGGCTGTGGGCTGGCATGCAGGTGCTGGGATATGAAGCCAGGGCCTCTGCAAGAAAAGCAAGTATTCATAACTACAGAGCCATTTCACCAGGCCCCAAACTACTTATTTTTAGCATCTTCTGTCAGATGAAACTATGTTTTCCACTTCATTATATTACTGCCCCTTTCTGGGCCTACTAAAACTTTAATAATCTCATGCAATTTCTACTCCTGTCTCCATGATAACTTCTGGTGATTGTTTACCTGTTTTATTCCTTTCCTCTCCCCAGCCCCAGCCACATCTCTGTGCCTTTCCTTTAGTTAAATTTTACCTTGGCTGACATGGTCACTTCAAGTATTTACCACTACATATTCAAATATCCTTGAAGCTCCTGTTCAGCCTCTAGCTTTATTTGAACACTCCAGTTTAATAACAGTCTCATTTCTGGGCTACTTCTCCTCCAGTAAATATATATTTAGTGTTTTAATTGATCTGTGATTAGGCTATAAATGGTAGTCTTAATTTTCCATGTCTGCAATAGCATCCTACAGGGTAACAAGTGAATCTATCTTCTGTTATTTGTTTTGCGTTTTGTTGTTGTTTGTTTGTTTTCTGCTTACTTTACAGTGCCAGTCACAGTGATGAAAACACAAACTCTCGAGAGATAGTTGCTTGTAGAGAGCTGCGTGGAGCCGCACCTTAAAGATGGCGCTGGCTTCTGCCCCCCTCGATCCCGAAAGCAAGTGCTCTCTGTGATAAACAACTCCATATATGGCAAAGACCAGACTCAAGCCATAATCATGCAATGGTCATAAGCTGCTTGCGTATGCATGGACCTATGGACAGTGCCCATGTGGCAATCCAGGGTTGGTAGCCCAGGCCTACTTAAGGGCTGGGAGAGGCTTTCCCGGGGAGAGGGAGAGTCCATTTTTAACAAGGTCCTGAATAAACTGCTTGCGAGAAGAGCTCCGGTGTTGCGTCATCCTTGCTGGTCAATGCGGACGCGACAGTTGCTTGCTATTAGACTCCTTGTGTTTCCTTCTCTCTCCTTTCCTAGGTGTAATGGACTGAGGCCATTTCTGGGAGGTAAAACTGACAGGAGCTCAAAGGGCAGATGATGATGCATGAAGGCAACGCATAGAGTCCTCAGACAAAGAAATGCAGACACACCCCTGTATTGTGCATTTCTTACACACGGTGATTAAATTCTGGCTGACATTAACATATGACAACCTGTTGAAATGGTTTGTAAGTCTTTTCAGGTTTTGCAAACAGGTTTATCTCTCAATTCTACATGATGAAATGGCAAAGAATTATTTATTATGTCTTTCCAACACTGGCATATGGAATTTTTAAAAGATTTATTTTAACTTTGGGAATCTCTTGAGATGAGAGAACTGGCAAGAAAAGGAATGAAATCATCTTTGTCTCCGCAGGCCAGAGCATTATAAGCTCTCCCATGCTATTTCATCAAGGATCGGCCTCTTATCTGCACAAAAGAAGTGCTTTCTTTTTATTGTAATGTAGTTGTAAAACTCAAACAGCCATCATAATTTCATTAAATCACGGTAAACGTCACAGAATTGCTGAAAAGGATCCATAATATGCAATATTTGCTCTGCAAACTGAATATTTAGTCTATACCATGCTATTTATCCTAAAAAATGACATATTTGTTTTTGTTTTCTTAGTAGAGCATAAGGCAAATTATATTAATTAGGCTATTTACATGATTTCCTAACTTAGAACAGTGAAACTTGCCTTTAGCTAACAAATAATTGGAATTACAATTGCTACAGATACCACAAGTTTGTTAATTATATCAGGCTTCATCAAGCTCTGATAGGTTGCTAAATGGTCTTTTTCCCCTCGCCACTTTCCTTCTTTCCTTTTCTTCACTATAACCCCTGTCCCCTTCCTTTTAAATGGAGAATGATGTTGCCATAAAGTAGATATACAATGTCTGATCGTATGAGCTGCACTTTCCACTTCAACTGTGGGAGTCTATAATCTTCTAAAGTAGAATAGATTATAGCTTGTCATCATTTGTCGTTTGCATTGAAAAAATAAGGCCCAAAATTTTAAAGGACCCTAGGTCACCCTCTTTAATAATGCTTATTTTTAAAGAAATATTAAAAACAGGAACCACAACAATGAACTCTAACAACATAATACCAGTGTAGTGCCTCTGTCAAATCATTTCAGTATTCTCTATTAAGATGCATTTGTCTGTTTTTATGACATTTAAAAATTTGGGAGTGGATGTTCATTGGTGTGGGATAGAGGACAATAAGACATCACTCAAATCACAAATGAGCCAGATACATTATGATGTTGCATTTTCTGATTGTGTTGAATATTGCTTAGAAAATTCCACTGCCTTCCTGTGGTTCTTAGAGGAGCACATCTATAATCTGTTTCTTGGACATTAGTTCCCTACCACACTACAAGAGAGATACACATGTAAAAGTGTCTGGGAGATGATTTACTGTACTGGTTAGCATTTGCCTGACTGTGGCAAAGGGATCTAACAGAAACAACTTAAAGAAGGAAGGGTCTATTTCAGTTCCAGATTTCAAAAGGTTCAGAAAATGCTCTCTTTGCCCCACGCACACAGCAAAGAAAGCTTTTTACCCCTTAATGGAAAGGAAGAAGTGAGAAAGAAATAGGGGTCTATTAAAAGAGGGACACTGGAAAACACAACTATACACATATTGCAACAGCACACCTCCTGCTAAAGTCCGTCTGATGTGGAATTTCCCTCTGTATGCTGTGATTACCATTAACAAATAAAGAAACTGTTTTGCACCTATAGCAGGGCAAAGCTCAGATAGGCAGGGAAGAAGGAACTGAATACTGGGTAAAAGAAGGGCAGAGTCAGAGAGAAGCGATGTAGCCCTGCTGGAGACAGATGCTGGAACTTTGCTTGCAAGCCACTGCCATGGGGCAATACACAGATTAATAGAACCGAGTTAAATTAAGATGGGAGAGTTAGCCAATAAGAAGCTAGTGCTAAGGGGCCAAGCAGTGTTTTAAATAATATGGTTTCTGTGTGGTTATTTTGGTTCTGGGCAAACGGGACAAATAAGCGGCCTCCACCTACAGTCCATCATTCTACCTTTTATTTTTTTAACCACCTTCCAAGAGTTATCAGATAACTAATTCTTTGAGGAGGATTTTATTTATTGATAAGGGAAAAGCAGTCTTGGTGTATTTGAGTCTGGAACTGTCACCAAATTAGTGTTTCACTATTTCTTGGGCATTTCCAACCCCAAGTCAGTTTACAGTTTAAAACAAACCTATACACCTTAGGTTTTGTCAACTTGAAACAAGTTAGGATCATCTAGGAAGAGGAAACCCCAGTTGAAATAAAAAATGCCTCCATTGGACTGTCCGGTGAGCAAGTCTGTTGAGCCATTTTCTTGATTAATAGTTAATATGGGGCAGTCAATCCAACTGTTGTCGGGCTGTGCTGCCCCTGGAGCAGGTGGCCTTGGGTTATATAAAAAAAGAAACCTGACAGATTAAACCATAAAGAGCACATAAGTAAGCAGCATTCATTTTTCTATTATATTTCATTCAGTTTCTTCCTCCAGGTCCCTGTCCTGTTTAAATGTCTGCCTTGATCTCCTTCAGTTGTGCACTGTGCTTAGGATATGTGAGCCATGTCCTTTCCCTTCCTCCTTAAATTTCCTTTGATCTCACTGTTTATTGTAGCAATAGAAGACAAGCTAAGATAAACACAATCAGCCATCTATTAAATCAAGAAAATAACATATATTATGTCTCAAACTGGAGGAACAACACTGCATATCAATACACTGAATTCTTCTGCAGTGAAGATAGTCATTTCATATTGATTAGCCTAGTTTGTAAAAAGGATGTTTGGGCATAAGTTTACATAATGCCTTCTGGCATTTTGTGAACTAACCAAAGAAAATGGTAGCTTAGGCTGAAGTTCAAACCTCAGTCTGCGGAGGCTAGTCACAATCTGTGCCACACTGCCTTTCTGCCCTCACCTCTTGCTGCTGGCCCTGTTGCTCCTGCATTTTTCATTTCTATAAAAACATACATACTCTCTCATTTTCAGAAAATGTTTTAGCCTGATAAACTTTGTAAGCTTCTGGACTCCAAGGAAAAGCCATTTCTTTGGCATTTTGCTTCTACACTTTTAAATATTAGTGATGGTTCCTTACAGGGGTATTTTTCTCTGTCTACCTATTTTCTCAGTGCAGTTTATTTTTGGGTGTCCCTCTTTGTCAGGTTCTCTGTTAAATCCTCAGGTGATGGGATGGGGAATGAGGAGGGGGTGTAGTAGCTATGTCATAGTACTTCGTTAGAGTGAACTGTTACATGTTTGGGATCTCTGTGAGCTAGTTGGTATCCCCTTGGTAGCTTGAAGTCACCCATGGTGGAAACATTTCCATCATAGAGGTGGGCAAACATAGTGAAGCATATTCATTTGGAGTGAGATAACTTGGCACCTGGCAAAACACTTGGTTTCTAGTGTATAGTGGCCATTTCAAAATGTTTATATTGCTTCAGATTTTATACATCTCCAACTTTAGGAACAATCTTCATATTTCAAAACATCTCTCTCCTGTCATTTTTGAAAAGTCTATTTTGCCTTGAAGGAAGGGTGGTGTCATTTATTTCCATGTATCCTACAGTGCCTTGGAGAGAGTAAACATATCATCATTTTAAAGGACAGCTGTAACTATGAACTGAACCTGCGCTGTCCCGCCTCCTTTAGTCAGTCAATAATGCCTTCTCTAATTCTTCCTCCAGTGCTGGTATCGAGCTGCAATTGATTGCACCATTTTTTTTCTCTTTAAAATATGCCAAACTCAGAGGCACTACTGTTCAGATTAAAAAGCAGTTGTTCTTGACAAAGGTCCAGTTCTTCCCATCAGGTTTTCCAAGTAAAGGGGAAAGATCTATCAATATATCACTTTATCAAAACACTGAAACTTGCTCAGTGAACGTGAGTAATTAGTTGACCCTCTTGAATAAGATTGTACTGGAGCCAGCCTAGACTTGAGAAATCTGTATGTAACAACTTATTAAGAAAGTGTGCCTAGTAAGAGAACAAGGAATATAGTTCCAGATTAAGAAGCTTAGCAATGACACAATCTTGGACCAAAGTCCAGGTTTCAGCTGGATTCCACTAAGGAGTGCTAGAATTTTATATTTTAGAATCATCTGTTTTTGAGGTAATGATGGACTTTCTGACTCTTGAGCTAGAGGGCCATAATTTTTAGAAATAGAAGTCCTCATGCAGAGAGCACATAGTTAGGGGAGAAATCAGTGGAAATCAGCAAGGAGCACTGTAGAGCACAAAATGGGATTATGAACAAATTCAGAGTTAAGCTGTTTGCCTTTGAGGTATAATTTAATTGCCTTTGGTCATGGTTCTATTGTTAATCACTGCTTTGACCTTGGGGATAAAAATTAAATTTTGAATCTCATTTCCTCATTTATAAAATAGAGATAAACAAGAGTGGATCAGCTTCATAGGACATTTTAGACAGTTGGGGTTTCAGCCCAAGGCACCGATTCAATATAAAATACCAAAGGGTATTAGGTAAAAGAAAACCTCATTCCCAAGAATGTTTTGGAAAAATAAAAACACCTGCATTAATCAATGTTAAATAGCTGTCCTCAAGGTAAGATATCCTAGAACATCCAGTCTGTTGATAAGTTGGATGACATATCTCCAATGTTCCATAGAGATCTTTGAGCTCAGATATTCTATTGTTTGTAACAGTGACAAACCTGAGATTTTAGCTTGTTTGTAAGCTGATAAGTTATCTTAGCAGAAGGCAAAAGACTCCTGTTTCAGGAGCATAGGGCAACTTAATATCCATAGAAATGGTTTTAGCTGCCGTATCAGCATTCCTTCAAGCTCTCTAATTCTCCCTTCCCAAGGTTCATATAAAGACATACAAACGTGTACACAAGCAAAGGGTTAGGCTGCATTCTGGAAGAGAAACTTGGAATTTAAGGAAACTAAATACTTCACAGTCAGCTTTCAAAGCTTCAGAATGAGGTTCCACAAAACATGCCTGATTTATTTACTTGCTCTTTTCTTGCTTTCTTCTTCTGTGTTTCTCCAGACATCTTTTGCCAGTACCTACGAGTTCCTAGGAAAAGTCAAACTGTTTCCAATCTGTACTGTGATCACACTATTTCCTTTAAGAAATATAGTAAACCTTTAGAATAACAGCAGATACTCTTCTCAAATTTCCTTGAAAAACATTCCAAGTATGGAAAGTTTCTCACCTTGAACCACCTTCAGAGAGAATATAATCAAGCTGGGCAGATAAGCATACCCTCACAGGCACAGGGCAAATCATAATTTTAATAAAAATTGGAAATATGACCCATAGTATTGGGACTGAGCCTCTCCAGGCTGTTCAAAGGCATCATTTTCAAGGCATGGGTATAGAGAAGGCTCCAGGCATCCTACAGTGATGGGAATATTCAGCAAGTGTTTCTTAATCTGTTTTTCTTAGCTGACAAAATAGGCACCTAGGATATTTTCTGGAAGTAGAGAATGTACACATTATATATCCATAAAGTAAAATATTTGCAAAATTGATTCTACTCCAAGTAAGAAGAGAACGATGAGTACCAAAACATAGTCAATAAAATTGATTAGTATGGGAGTGTGTATCAGATATCAATTTTGTCTGAATTTTAAATAACATAACCAATTTCCATATCACATGAGAAGTTAATGTTCATGACACTTTCAGGTTATCTGTCTTTCCCAAGCTCAAATCTTCTAGTTGCATTATTCTGTGACATGGTCAGAAGCCAAATTTTTCAGCCCAGGTCACTGATGTGGAATAGAAAGGAATGGCCTTAAAGTTTTAAGAAATTCTTTCATACAGATCAAGGCTTGCCCTTATTTTCATGGCAGAAGAAGTATATTTGTGTACTTTGTTATCCATGAAAATTAAGGTACGAGAATGATTATCATTTTATTTTTATTCATTTCAGTTATAAACACTCACAATTCCACAATTAACCTCATCCCAGAGGTCAAAAATATATAATATTTATTAATTCCACAAGTGATGAGGGAAGAAAATCTTGAGGCAGGTAGTAAATATTATATTTCTGGAAGTGGGTTGATCACTGATTTGGAGCTCACATGCTTGAAATTACAGCAATTGGCCCCACCTGTGTATTACATGTTGTAATGATTGGAATAATAGAAAACAGTATTTCAGTATGGCTTATTTTCTGTCCTTCCAAGCATGATAGCCTCTCTAGGAATCAGTTTTATTAATGAGACCAAATTACCATCCCAGCTTGCTTGTCCTTGTTATAATGAACTTAAACAAATGGCCAAAAATAGTCCCTGGTAATTACGATTTTTAGGAATGTAATCCATGTCATTTTTCTAAGTTGATAGCAGGTGCTATGTACTCAGTAGGTGCTCAGTAAATATTAATTGATGTTGATGTAACACTTTCCTCCTGGAGGTAGGCAATTTCTCAGATTTTTGTATCCTTTGTTTTCTTTTATGCTTCTCTGATTAAAAGGCCTTGATTAAAGAATTTTCCATGTTTTGTGCTTACAGATATCACATATTTTAAAAAATGTTAAATTCCGTTTCCATAATAAAGTAACTTATGTCAAAATTATTATTTTTTCCTACCTAAGATTGTTGACAGGTTTCTGTCCTGCCCAGTTCCTGCAGTTGTTAAAACCCAAAGAAATCACACAGAGGTCTACACTAATTATAAACTGATTGTCGTATTAGCTGAGGCTTTTTATTAACTCTTATAACTTATATTAGCTCATAATACTTGTCAGTGTTAGCCACATGGTGTGGTACCTTTTTCAACAAGGCAGTCACAACTTGCTTGCTGTGTCTGGCTTCCTCTGTGTGTGAGTGATGACTGCAGACTGAAACTTCACTCTTCTCAGAATTCTCATTGCCCTGCCTCTACTTCCTGCCTGGCTACTGGCCAATCAGAGTTTATTTAAAATACAAGTGACAGGGTACAGACCATTGTATGACAGCATAGGATTTTATTTCTTAAAAGTAATAAAAAATAATGAGAACACAGAACATCGTATATGTTTTTGTATAGTGTTAGTGATAACATGGTATTATTTATAATAAAATTAGACAACTAACAGGGGTCCTTTCTTAAGCAAAGACAAGCAAATGGTAACTGGAATAGGTGACTACTCATTTTAGGTCTGAGAGTATTTATTCTAATCAGTAACACTTAAAATTCCCAACTTCAGGAGAACATTAAAATCTATTTAATCTGGGTAAAGTGTTATCATATCAAACTTGGAACAACATGGAATCACATTCTTTTGCCCCAAGTCAATTTAGCCACCAACCCTCAATAATACAATTAAAAGAGTTAACTTAATAATAGAAAAAAATAGGAGGTTTATTCTTTTCAATATGGCCACATAGGGAAAAGGTACAAAGAAATCTAGTGACTAACCCTTCCTCACTCTCCACCCAGCAACTCCATCTTCAAGATCCTGAAGCGAGGTAAAAAATGTAAATAGAGGACCAACCATATGCACATCTACCCAGTCTTGTGATCTCACCCACCACTGACCCATCATTGTCTGGGTCATCCTCTCAAATGGAGAAACACAAGTATCTCTTTACTATGTCTTTATTTCTGCCATGTCCCTTAGAAAAGGAATGTGCTACTGAAGAGGACTAAATGAGTATATCTCCTGTAGGGTTAAGCCTTTGAAAACTTGGTCCATAGTAGGTGGAGCTGTTTGATAGGATTAGGGGTCATGACCTTGTTGGAGGAAGTCATAGGAGGCAACCTTGCCCCTTTAGGCTTCCTGCTTGCAGATGGATTTGTGAGCCTTCAGCTTCTGCTCTTAGCATCCAGTTCTTGCTTTCTGCTACTTCCACACCACCATCATGAACGCTAACCCTCTGGAACCCTAAGCCCAAATAAACACTTTGTTCTATAACTTGCCTTGGTCATAGTGTTTCATTACAACCATAAAATGGAAGTAATAAAAATTTAGGATCGGTTTTTCTGAGTAACCTATTTTTATCACCAGAAGGGGAAAGAAAATGGATGTTAGAAGATGGGACACAGGCTAGCTTCTGATGAAAGAACAAAGCCAGGGACATATGGGATCAGTAATTCAATGTAACAGGAAATTTTAGGTAGAGGGAACACAAAGGCAGTGAGTGCTCTGAGAACAAAGGATACTTAGGAAAAAGGCTTAAAAGGAGAGATTAAGACAAAGCAATAACAAGAACAAAAAATACACAGGAAAATTCTAGCAAAAACAGAATTTTTGCCAATATTAATCTCATTTCCAAGATTAAATAACAATAGCTATTTATTTCTAGAAATGATTCTTAGCCTTTTCTGTATATTAGAATAATTGGGGGAGCTTTTCTCAAAACACAGATCAGGGCCCCACCCCAGAGAACCTAGTTTAATTGCTCAGGGAAAGGAGCAGAACACTGGCCTTTTCTTATGTCTCCCTAGCTGATTCTAATGTGTTGCTGGCTTAAGAATGACTGACCTGTAGTAAATTGGGGAGTTGAGGCTTGCTTCCCACATGGGAATGATCTCTATTCAGTGTTTTTCTTCAAGCATTGGTTTTCAAACTTAAGTGTGCATTCACTTGGGGGTATTTGCATATTTAATTATCACCTTCGGACAATTCAGATTTCTCTTCACTGACTTTGATGAAAAGAGTCAGAGATGAATGGGAATGATCAAAGTCTGCTCTACAAGTAGAAGATAAGATAAAGAATTCTCAACATGGACTATAGCTTTGCTACTTAAGGTTAGGTCCTCAGGCCAGTAACACTACCTAGATGCTTGTTTGAAATGCAAAATCTCCACCATCTACCCCAGACTTACTGTATCAAAGTCTGCATTTTAATAAGATTCCCCCAGTCATTCAGCTACACATTAAAGTTTGAGAAGTGCTGGGGCATAGCAACTTCAAATCTGCTTTATAACTTGATAATTCCTTAATTTCTTTTTCAAAACTACTGTTGAGTGAGTGCCTCTCATGCCTTGCTTTGTTGCTTCATAGGTGATCAATAAATTTTGCTAAATAAGTGCAACATCTAAGGTATCAAATACTGAAGAGACCATGTCTCAAACAATGCTCTTTTTTTTTCTTCCTCAGATTTTGTCATAGTCTTTATAGACATGAAGGAGTCAGGTGACTTTCCAAAGGTTAACTAAGAAAGGAGAGCTTTGCCTCTTGGTTCCTCTCAGAACTCCTCTCATGTAAAGTTTATTTATTCTATGCAAAGCAATTCTGTGAGCTGGGCCTTTCTAAAGAGTGGGTATTTATCAGGGTGTCGTGTTTATGTTATAGTCTTGGCAGAACCAAAGATATGAAAAAAAAGCTAATTGTATCTTTCCATTAGGCTATCAGACTATGGATACAAAGGATCCCAATAGAAATGCATATTTCCCATGTCAGTTCTAACAAAAACTCCATTTCCCCACATTTTAAAACGCAGAGGGGACAAATGGCTATATGTGATGTCTATTAGCATACTGAAGTGCATACTGGCCTCCAGGCTTTCTCAGTTTCCTAAGTACCTATTGTACATTTCAGAGCTAGCACCCTAACTCTTCTCATCTCCATCTCTACCATATACATCCAGTTCAGTGTCTTCCTTCCCTGCCAGTTACCAGTTACCCTTATAGCCCTACTATTTCAACTATACTTTCTCTCTCTCCTCTCCTCTCCTCCTGACCCCCAATGTTCTCCTCCTGTTTCTCTCAAGGCTAGGTCCAGCCTGCTGGCCATGCTCAATCTATTCCTTTCTCTCCCTGCTTGGCTCCTTCCAGATGCCTTTGACTGTTCTCTCCCTCATACACTTTATAGACATGTAGGAGTCAAGTCTATAAGACCATTTCTCTTATCCATACCACGAAGTGGTCATGTTATTAATTTATACAGTCAAGAATTCCATGCAAAAAGAAGGAAACGGTGTCAACCATACTGGGAAATTGTTTCCCAAACAAGATTTCACATGGTTCTTCTAACTTGCCAAACCACCTTATACAATGAGACTGAAGACCAATCAAGGAATGATCAGCGGTGAGTGGGATCACACCTTGACAAAGAGTGCTTGAATGTGTATATCTTTGACCCTGTATTAAACTTTCATCTGTCTCACTTCAGGACCTCGAAGAAAAATTTGGGTGGCTATCTGGATCACTGCCATCTTCCTAATATAGCCCTATTTGAATACATGTCCCTTTTCTGCTTTTCACTTTTAAAATGGCTCCTTTAAATTGCATATTGAGATTATTAGCAGGTCATGGCTTCGGGACCAATTTGTGACCCCTCCCTCATGCAATTTCATTAAAGTGTGTTCTTTGACTAATCTTTTTCTTTGTATTTTTTTAATTTCTTAATTATCATGCATATAGTGTTCTGCTTGTGCATATGCCTGTACACCAAAAGGGGTCACCAGATCTCATTATAGATGGGTTTGACCAACCATGTGGTGACTGGAAATTGAACTGAGGACCTCTGGAAAAGCAGCCAGTGCTTTTAACCTCTGAGCCATCTCTCCGGCCCTTCTTTGCATTTATATAAGACATATTTGCATGCATGCACACAGATGCATTTTCTTTCTGAACACACATTTATTATCATGTGTGGTACTACTCTAGAAACACAAAGAATAGAGGTGACCCCAATATTATTATTTTTGCACATCTTAGATGTTTTCTGGGACTAGAAATATTAAGTACATTATAAATCTACAAAGTAAAATATTTGCAAAGCTTGCTTGAATGATGATGTAACATTCAGTGAGATTTATATATTTAGTTCATATCTTTGTGAAGTTGATTCAGGTGACCAGAAAGTTACATCTGTTCAGAATTCAAAGGATACCTAGCAATTTCTTTTTATTGCTACTTGCTAGAAAATGGCATTAAAATTTTACTTTGCTTATTTAACTATATCAAACCTTCTTCTCACTTTGAATTGAATATCCTTGAGCATAGGAAATGTTGGTACTGCATTTTTAATAAGTACCTTAGATAATTCTGACCAAGGTGTTCTCTTAACCACAGTTTAAGAAAACCTGACCACAAGTGGCCATGAGGAAAAAATGAGGAGTAAATACTTATTGACCATTTACTGCAGGCCAGGTGCTACATTGTTTTTCAACACCTCATGCCAACCTTTAAATTTTCAAAAAGGATCAAGACAAGCTTCAAAGAAGCACATGCTATGTTCAAAGCCACACAACTTCAACATAATGGATATCAGACTTGACAATAGAACATGTTCTGGAATAAGACTTCCAGGGCTAGCAGTCTACTTCAGCTATTTCCTGCATGAATTTAGAACATTGGTTTATCATTCGCCACCTCAGTTTCCACATCTAGAAAACTGGGCCAAGACAGTATGTACTTTATAGGACTGGAGAAGGATTAACTGAGAAAATAACCATCAATAGCTCTAATGAGCAGCTGAAACAGAATGTGGTAACTGCTGCTCATAATTCTCATAATTATCATTATGACCCTACATATCATTTCCATCATTATCATACAGAATTCTTTATGTTTTCTGTATCCTTACTCTACACAGTAGTAGTTACATTATGTTTCCTGCAGAAGATAAGGTTACCCTTTGTAGTGAAGAGAATAAACAGTTTCCTAGCATGTTCAACATTGAGAATCAGTCACCCTGTTCTTTTTCTTCTTCAACGTCCCTTGCTGTTTGAGCCTTTCCCTCTGCTTTCATAACCCACATGTCTCTGTGGGTTTCAGTGTAGTCATCATTCAAGATGAAGATGAGTTAGATATTTGCAAGAAGCTGGAACAAAGAGAAAAAGTAAACTGCATAGAAGAAAGGCTGTGGCAAGGTATCTGTATACTGAGAAGCAGATGAGACTCTGTTTCAAAGAACAATCCAACTGTCAGTTAAACACTTCAGGGAAATAAGAGGAGATTCAGGAAAAAGTGGCAGCAAGTCCACACTAGAGTTTAGATGGGTTTTTCTACAAATTAACATGTGACAAAAAGGTGTCTCTGGGTCACAAATGCTAATTTTGCATAACAGATATTCACCCTGAATTTAATCAAATCATCTTGGGTCCTTTTTAAAAACAAAAATTCCCCCATCACAAGAGTAAGTAAAAGTATAGGGTAGGAAATACAGGGTTTAGAATAAAAGAAAGATAGATCCAAGGCATGGCACTAGCACTTTGGGAAAAACTTTTCTGTTCTGTAAACCTCAACTTCATCAAGGGTCAAATCAAAGATAATATAAATTCTCACCTGAAAAGGTTGCTGGGAAGATTAGATAAAATATTAATCAGTACAGAACCTGGCATAATATCTATTACTAATTTCTGGTAAATGTTCAAGGTGGTAAAATTATGGTGAAATAGTAAAGAGTACTGGCTGCTTTTGCAAAGGGTCTGAGTTCTATTCCAAGTATTCACATGTTAGCTCATGACTATCAGTATATTCGGGTCCAGGGGATCTGATTTTTTTTTCTGGCCTCAATGGGGACCAGGCACATACACACATGGCTAACAAGCATGGGTGTAGATAAAATGCCAGCATACATGAAATAAATTAAATAAATCTAAAATAAGTATTAAAATACACCTTAACATAGTAGCATTTTCCTGACACCTTACTTCCTTTCTTCTATATTAGTCACCTGTAAAAAGTCTCCTCATAGCATCTGGGCCTGAGATGGGAAACCTTAAAGCATTGCACAGATTATTAAGCTCAAATTAATTATTCTTAGTTCCTGGGAGAGCTCACATTTGTAGGCTTTGTAGACATTTGTGTTACAATACAAACCTGAAGTAATTTTTAAACAATAATTGTTGTTTCACACATATTAGAGTACAGTAAAAGATCATGTTCACTTTTTAAGATTTAATAGAAAATTTAAAAAAAATACATTTTCAATTTTTATATTACTTGATATTATCTCCACTGGAAAATAAAAGCCAGAATGATACACTTGTTCACTACTCACATATTTTATTCTTGTGGAATTGAGAGTGACATATTCCAAGCATGAATTTTCTGGAATAAGACTTTTGGAAATTGTGACCTTTTTTACTGTTATCAGTGAAAGAAAAATCAATGTATTTTCTACCTTAATGCATACGTGCTGGGAAGAAATCAGCCACTCAAATATTCTGCTGTAGTTATTTAATTATTAGAAATAAAACCTAAATATAGGGTCTTGTTTGTTTAAATAATTAAATTTTTAGAAACCCACTACTGAATACTCCCAGTGAGCCAAATTCATTTGTGATTACTGCAAATTGAATGTTTCTGCTCCTGTAGAAGTTTCATTAGAAACAAATTCCCAACTTACAACATTTAACACAAGTCACTTTCTGGTGAGCTCCATAGCAAAGACAGAGTACTCCAACTCCGTGTTCTTCCTCTGCATTCTTTGGCAAGAACTGCAGAACTTATATAAGGCAAAGGAATAAAAATCATAGGGAAAATCTTGAAAACTGTGCTCCAGTGCATATGGAAATTTAAATGGACTCTTTTCCCTGTTAAAAATACATATGTATATGCATTCATAAACATATATCTGCTACTTAAAATATAACCTACCAAAATGACTCAGAAGGTAGAAATATAGAAAACTTGAATGGAGCAATGTATAAGAAAATCAAGTTAAGCCAGTACTTTAATTTTTCATTCATACATATAAACATGGACTAGGTGTCCTTCAAACTTTGAGCAAGATTTCTTTTTATAAACATTTAAGGAAGAGATCATTCTTATTTTATACAAAATAGTCTAGATAATAAAAAATATATATTCTCAGTGATGTGTGTGTTTATACATAAAATTATTCTCTTGCTTTTCTGAACATTTGAAAGTTTCTTAATATGAATTTTTTAATTATGAAAGGTTTTATAACCAGGTGGTGGTGGCACATGCCTTTAATCCAAGCACTCCGGAGGCATAGGCAGGCAGATCCCTGTGAATTTGAAGCCAACCTGGTCTACAAGCTCTAGTTCCAGGACAGGCTCCAAATCTACAGAGATACCCTGTCTCAACAGCCAACAACAACAATAACAACGCAAAGAAAGTATTTTATGGAAAAAAATAACAAACTGCTTCTCAGTAAAGCTATTAGCTCTAGTAGTCCAGGGAAGAACAATAAAAGCAATAGGATAAGATGAAGGCAGAAAGATGAGTGAAGTCAGATGGAGTCTGAAGTCAAAGAATGAACACAGCCACTGAAGGGAGATATGTATAATTGTCATGGAGAGAGAAAACTCACTTAGGAGTTATTGTATGAGCCAACTTGAAAAATTTGCATGTGTTTTTCATTCAGATTTATTCTTTGGATATGACAATATGCTAAGATTTTCTTAAACACATAGAAGCTGGACTTTATTATGTATGTTCAACACAGACTTGGCTTTCTTCAGTATTATGTTACCACTCACAGAAAAATATTATCAGCATCTGAAGCCATGCAAAATTGTAAGGATATGTAAGAATGGAGACTACACCAACATGTCATTTGACAACAGTAAAAATCGTTGAAGTTGACTTGCTCTTCTAAAATAACAAAAGAGGACAAAATTCATACAAAAGATTTAAAAAGATTATCCTCATTTACACAATAGAATATTATTCAGCTGTAAATAAAAACAAAATTATGAAATTCACAGTGAATGGATAAAGCTGGAAACAATCAGTATGAGGGCAATAACCTTTACCGGGAAAGATAAACGCACATATTTTCTGTCATGTCTGCATGTTAGCTTTGAAACTTTAAGCCTGAGTATTTAAAATTTGGAATACCCACAAATGACAAGAAACTTATAAGAGACCATGGTATGGGGGCTTGATTTAAGGGACAGGAGCTAGAATGCAATAATATAAAAGGAGAATGTGAAATAATGGAGTAGGAAGGAGAACAGGGTAGAGAAATGAATACATGAAAATATAACTAACACTATATTTTGAAAAAGTCAAATAAATACCTACTATTGGAAAAGAGGTAAGAGCAAGTGGCTCACCGTTTTGCTTTTCTTATCTTCAGGTTGAACCCCAAATTCTCTGATCTTTTATTAATCATGCATCATTTGGTGTCCAACTTTGGGGGCATGAATTTATGAAAAATTCACTTGCCTGAGACTTTTTAGTCACCAGCTCAGGCCAGAGTTGCAATTGGAATTCCAGATCTAGGAATTGGAACTCAAACCTACCTACTCGGGTTTGGAAGAAAAACTAACACCTGCAGTTCCCATCTACCCCAGCTTAGCTTACATGTGAAGATGAAAAATACACAGAAAATCTGTATACTGTATACTATTGTGTTGTTGTTGAATTGTTTGATTGCTGAGGAAGGAAAAGAAGCTACTAAAAGACATTTGATTATAAATGCTGCTGGTTTAATCCAACCTATATATTTTGAAAATGCCTTGACTTCAAAATTTAAGTCAAAANNTATATTTTGAAAATGCCTTGACTTCAAAATTTAAGTCAAAAGATATATTACTTTAGAGAAGAGATTTTGCTTTTGTTTCCATGGAAGTGAGAGGCTACAAATTCATTCTAAATTAAGAAAAATAAGGTTTGATTAAGGAAGACCCCTGAAAAAATCTCTAATAGGAGCGATTGGCCCAGATGATCAAGCATTTTAGAGCACCTCTGTTGCAGTTTCCTCTGAATTCTATATCCAAAACAGTTTCTAGACTGCTGGATGACAAGTGATGGTGGCTCAAACCTTTAATCCCAGCACATAGGAGCCAGAAGAAGAGGCAGAGATAGAGGCAGAGACAGAGGAAGGTGTATCCCTATGAGTTTGAGGCCAGACTGGTCTACAGAGCAAGTTCCAGGACAGCCAGGAATGTTATAAGAGAAACCCTGTTTTGAAAAACTTGAAAGAAAATAAAAACTGCTTGCTGGGATGATCCAGCCTCAAAGAACACTCCGGTAAGGAATTTACCATAATCATAAATTTTATTTGGGTTCCGATGAGATTATCAGTACCCCCAGTCAGCAGGAAGTAGCCAAGAACACGATATCCACATTTCGAAGAGATAGGATAGGTAGCTCTTTGATCATTAAATGCTTTATGGATGTTTGTCTTTGTTTAGAGTGTTGGTTGTTACAGATAATTGTCAGTAAAAAAAGATAAAGAAAGGAAATTAGACTCAAGGTTCTTGTTTTGAAAAGAAAAAAGGAGGTATATAGAATATAGATATGATAGGAAAAACGGTAGATTAATGAATCTGTAAAGAAAAAAGGAGGATACAGATATAAGATAAAAGGTAGATTACTGAATCTACTATTTTTTTTATTTTTTAAGTTTTTTAAAGTTTTTTATTAAAAATTTCCACCTTCCCTCCTATCATTTCCCTCCCCCTCACCACACTAACCATCCCCATCCCTCTCCTGTCCAAAGAGCAGTCAGGGTTCCCTGTCTTGTGGGAAGTCCACGGTCCTCCCCCCTCCATCGAGGTCTAGGAAGGTGAGCATCCAAACAGACTAGGCTCCACACAGACAGCACATGAAGTAGAATCAAAACCCAGATCCACTGTCCTTGGCTTCTCAGTCA
>LOEQ01013213.1:3587-18685 GCA_001685075.1 Bramus lutescens | reverse complement strand
GGGGGGAAAACTAAACTGAATGCTGGGAGAAAGAAGGTAGAGTCAGAGAGACGCCATGTAGCTGCCAAAGGAGACAGACCCTGAAACCTTATTGGTAAACCACGAGCCTATTGGTAAAATACAACATAATAGGAATGAGTTAATTTAAGATGTAAGAGTTAGTTAATAAGAAGTATAAACTAATAGGCCAAGCAGTGTTGCATTTAATATAGTTTCAGTGTGTTTATTTCAGGTCTGGGCAGCTGGGAAATGAACAAGCAGCCTCTGTCTACACCTCTGATGATGGAAGAGATAACTAAGGAAATGGTGGGAGCTGAAATTCTGGTGTCACCTTTCCCCTCTCACTGGGTTTCTAGCATTTGTAACTGCCATATGAAAAACATAAAGAATCAGAGGATCACTAAAATAGTAAATGCTATTTTAATTTGTTATTGTAAAAAAAATAATAAATACCAATTCCACTTAGCATTTTAAGTGTGTTTACTCAGTATCTTAAAAATGGTTACATGGCAGCTTGATCACAAATCCAGTCTGCATTTACCCAAACAATATTCTTTCAGAAAAAATTAAAACAAAACAATTTTATTAATGTGTGTATGTTTCTGTATGGGACCAGAAGATGGCACTGGATCTCCTAGAGATAGAGTTGCTGGTGGTTGTGAGAAGGCTTATGTGGGTGTTGGGAATGGAACTGTGGCTCGTTAGAGGAACAATACATGCTCTTAATTGCTGAGCCAACTTTCTAGTCCCTTAAGAAATAGTCTAAAATATTCAAATTAAACAGACTACATATATATATATATAATTTATCCAAAATACAATAAATTTCATCCAAATATGAATATAATAAAATCAACAAATTATACAAATCCTAGACTTTCATGAGCTAGGCAAATGGCTGTCCTACTCTAAATGCAAAGAAATAAAAATAAGTTGAGCCATAAACCCACCAATTTAAGTACAATTTAAGAGACAGGGAGTGACAGGGTGCATTTATTTTGTACATTTTGCCTTATATCCTGACTTTTGAACTTTACCAGTTCTTTTTAAAATATCAACTTTATTACAGCTGCAAATATTCAAACTTTGGACAAATTTCAATAAATAATCTTTTATCTAGATTTTCTTAAGAGAAAATAAGCTTGGATAGTGCTTGGCATCTCTGTGAAGACATTCAAAGTGAAGATGCCACTGCAATACTTCTGGTAGACCAGTAGTCCAACTAGTTTCTCAGTCCCCACATGCCAGATTCACTTGTTGCCAATATTTTGCAAATAGTGTGATATTTCTGGATTGTGTACACCCAAATTCAAATGTTGAAAGTTTTGTCCCAAGAGAGAACAGCAACCAATAGTTTTGTCCAACTTTAAAGCACATGAACCTCAGCCCAGCATGGTTTCTCCAATGAAACAATAGTAATACTATCATTTGCAGATAATCAACAGCTGTATAATTGAACTAAAAGACCACTCAATAGGAGGAAATTTATGCCTTGTACTATAAACCTAGCCCACAACACCTAGATGGTCAGCTTCTAGACCCTAGAGGAACACCCAATATTACTGCTTTCCTGAACCAGTATAATCTCTAACTTCACTCTGAGTTTTTACCCTTGATGAGTAAAGCTTTCGCTCATCAAAAATCTCCTTTTTTCAGAAGATGAATACTACTACAAAATTTAATAATGCAAACTTCTCACAAGATAGAGATCAAGTAATGGTGTGGTGTCCAAGTCCCCCACTGATACTTTCACAGCACAACTCCTACACCTAAAGCTCAGGGGACATCATGAGAGAGAAGGGTAGGAAGACTGGAAGCAGCAAAGATCAGCAGTCGTGTTGATAGTGTCTTCCAGACATGCAGGGAAACTTATCCATGAAATCAAAACAATATGGCTGCCTAAACAAGGCCTGCTTGACAACACCAGTTGATATGTCTAGGTAGATGAACATCTCACAAGTTACTGCTTTCAGGGATTCAGGATAGACAGTAAGCAAGCAAATAATGTCATTCTTAGTGCAGTCTAGTGAAGTCTGCAGTACTTCCCCGAACTCAAAACTGATCTTCATTCTATCCAGAACTCTGAAGGAAGCTCATTCAGTAGCACAGTAGGATTTTCAGAGTAGAGGCTTTAGGTTTGTCAACCTAACCAGTGTTTAGTGCTTACTTGTCGATGGAATGGGTAACAACTTTCAAAGGTTATTCTATATATTTATAGTTTATGATCATCAACAACTATAGCAAAAAAGTAAAGGGTTAGTATAAATTACTACCACTTAATCAAAATCTATTCTTTTTTTGATTTTTCAAGACAGGATTTCTTTGTGTAACAGCCCTGGCTGTCCTGGAACTCACTTCATAGACCAGGCTGCCTCAGACTCACAGAGATCCACCTGTCTCTGCCTCCCAAGTGCTGGGATTAAAGGCATGTGCTGCCATGCCTGGCTCAGCTTTGAGATTCTTAATGTATGCTTCCCATCTTCATATCATGTATAATTTCAACATTTCATCTTTGTAGCATATATACTTTCAACATTTTGAACTCACTGTCACATCATCTGAAACCCATTGACAGAATACATATCATGAGTTCAGCAAAATTCATCATTTCTAACTGGGCACAATGGCATGCTCCTGCAATCCCACCACTTGGGAGGCTGGGGCAGAAGGATCAAGAGTTGCGGGCATCTTGGAGACAATAGTGAAGGGCCTGTCTCTAGCAAGACAAAACAGCAAACAACACAAAAGTAGCATCTGGGATTATACAATCTGCTAACTTTCATCTTCTTGTGTGTAAAAAACAAAACAAAACAAAAATCCCAGGTTCTTTTGAAAATAAGAAGGGACTTGCTGTAAGTAGCTTGATGTAGTTTGAGGGTTTCTATGGCAACATGGAACTTTTCCTTAAAAATGCCCTATAAGATTCTCATTAGGATAAACAGCACTTGGCAGAAGTAAGTGTAGTTCTGTGTCTCTAAATCTTTCCCAGTGGTGGATTTATAAACCATTCACTCTCTTTACCTGCGTTCTTTGATTTTTAAATATTTTATTTTTATTTTACATGTATGAATGTTTTACCTCTCTCTCTCTCTCTCTCTCTCTCTCTCTCTCTCTCTGTGTGTGTGTGTGTGTGTGTGTGTGTGTGCGTATGCATACACATGCAGTATCTATGGAGGCCAGAAGAGGCCATGAATCTCCTGGAATTAGAGTTGCAGACCAATGTGAGCATCATGTGTGTGCTGGGAACTGAACATGGGTCTTCTGCAAGAGCAGTTCACACTCTTTACTCGCATTTTGATTTTTAACATTCCAACAAGTCCTTTAAAGAAGTATTGTGTATGGCAAAGCTCAGACTCAAAGAGATTCACAGCCTACCCAAAGGAAAGTAGCTACATACCAAAGAAAGCTTCTCTTGTTCTAAAATCAGCTTTAGCTTCTTGGTCTGAATCCACTGAGGGAGTCATGATACTGGAAGCGACAATTCTAAGTGTTGCTTCTGTTATAATCAAAGTAGCTATAAAAGTTGATTTTAATTCACCAAAGACAAATTTTCTAGTTCCTGGTTATCTCAGAAGGTCTTGCATCAGACACGACAGACTTCTGATTCTGTGAGATGTGATGAGCGAACACAGAGAGACAGGTAATGCTATACAGTGGAGATCATAGCCAGCAAGACAGAGAAGCCAAGCTGCTGTCTAGACTAGGACAGAATGGCTGCTGCTTTAATCTGAGATGTAAGATTACTAAATTTCTGGTGAATACAATGTGAAGCAGAAGCATCAGCTGGTTTATCTACTGTTGACTGGCATCATGAAGATATATAATCATTTGCAAATAAACTCAGCACAAAGTATCAGAATTTTTCCTTCTTGGTATGATTTAAAGTATTTAAAGTATTTGATTTAAAGTATTTGACTTCATTTTCCCATTTAAGTTTTATTTTTCAAACAATATCCTTATGTCCCAGCATGTTGAATTAAGTGCCAACAATATTTATGACACATTCCTCCTTACGAAAAGTTTAATGTCTCATATTCATTTACTAATCTAACAAAATCAAGGACATGATCTAGCAAACTAAGCAGATCTCAAATTTATGAATGCTAAGTTAATATCTTAAATCAAAATCTAAAAATAATATATTTAAAGTGCATTCTCCCCCCCCCCATACTGCATCAAATTCTTCTAAACTCTGCCTTAATAGTCCAAGAGGAGAAAAGAGAAGCCTGTAACATGAAAATAACAGGTCTTTTCAATGAAGGCATTAACAATATTTTATGATAATCGCAAGGAGAATCAGGATGACTTTGAAGACAGATATAAAAGCAGTGTTGCCAATTATAATACACCCAAATCTTCGGGTAGGAATATAATAATCTTGTTAGAACTGATACGCTGTAAATTCTGCACATATAGAAGTGTCCCTGTGACCCGCAGAGTACTAGCCAAACTGTCAACTACCCACTGAGGTGGGCTTATGAATTGCATGACAATCCAAAGGGGACAGAAATAGGAAGGGCTGTCATCACACATGATGGCAGGGACTGAGACAGGAAGGTCATGGTGACACTGTTACTGCGCAGGGTAACCAGGAGGGTCACAACCATGCTTTCAGAACCCCTTTCCTTTCCTACTCTCAGAGCCATCTCCTATCATGCCAATACCACTCTACAGCAAGAATTTCCCTAAAAAGCCCCTTAGTGATTTCATTGACAAATAAAACCCAGATTAGTCAGGCTGCATACAAACAGGCCTTGGGCAAGTAGCTAGGTGGTGATCATTCACAATGATATGACTGCATACACACACACACACACACACGCATGCACACAAGCGCACATACCACCTNCACACACACACACACACACACACACACACACACACACACACGCATGCACACAAGCGCACATACCACCTAGTTCCCTCAGACACCCATGAAGGGTACCTCTAGGAAACAGTCATGACCTACCCCCTACCCGTTTCTATATGCGTAATCTCTTGTCTAAAAGACAGGCGAGGAAGGCTTGTTGAGTCACAGATGAAAGCAGTTTTTCAAAGTTAGCCCGACAGAGGAATTCCCTGTAAAAAAGATGAAAGACCCTGCTTTAAGAGATCTTTTTCATTCTTAGCCTAAAACAGCCTGCCTCTCGTGTTTCCCCAGGGTCACTCCATGCTAGGACAACAATCTCCAAAGGCTTTTTTCTCCCATTATAGAACAGGAAAAGATTTGGTATAAGGATTTTGTAAGGATATAAAAAATCTGAAGGCAAACAAGATGTTATGATACTGAACCAGTTTGATGACTCATTTCATAAGCGAGCAGTCCCTTTCATATGAAATTTATTTTAACTTTCCAGTTCTTTTCTCATTTGCCTCCTGACCCGCCTTTCAAAGACATCCCCTACTCTGTAGAGAAAGCCCTAATATGACACCATCTATTGTCTTTAGTCCTTGTCCCTCTCATGTCCTATAGCTCTCCTCCAGGCAGAGGCTTACTGCCACGGGGAAGGTGGGGCAGAAGAAAAAACCACACCAAGAAAACAGGGGATCAAGCATTTGCCCTTTGGATTCCTAAGAAGAAAAGATGCAGGGGAACCACAGGAGCAGTAAGAGTAGCTACACAATTGTCTCCATTGGAAGACTGGAGAAGACTCACAGAAGCCCATGAGAAGGTGAGGCTGGCTGGTTTGCAAAGGGGGATGTGGGAAGAAGATACATGTTGCAAGTCTAGCCCTTGGCCTATGTGAGAAGCATCACCAATCACCAATGCCTTCCAAATGTCCTTTCCCCTCAGACCCTGAGGTAGGGGTGGTAATGGGGAGAGGAAGAGAACACATAGGTAAACTTGGTTAAGAGAATCTATAGAAATTAATAACCTGGTTCTTCCTGGGAACCTCTGGAGAACCACAACTAGAATGCTTGATAGCCAATGCCAAGTAGCAGGAAACAGTGTGGTCACATGGGATGCCAGTATTGTAGAAAGTCCTGTGGCACCTGGACAAGCTCTGGGGTGCAGGAAAGACTAGGGGTCCTGATGGAAAAGCAAGGAGAAGGGCCATGCTCTGAGAGTAGGAGCAGCTCCAGAGATTGCTGGCTGGAAAAAGAAGCCAGATGCCTAGAGAGGCTCCTGAGCTTCAGCTGCAGCTGTCTGGGGTGGGGGATGGGGAACAGGGGACGGGGACTGATATCATAAGATCGCATCTGCCAGGCTTCAATTCACTGAAGACTCCAAAAAACTGGCCAATTGATAGTTTAGAATTTTTTTCTGACTTAAAAACCAAAGCAGAAACTAAAATAGGGAATAAAATTCACATTAAACTTTCCTAAGTCAAATGAGAGTGAGAAAGCTCTGAACATGTTCAGCCGTCCAGGTACAACTGGTTAGGGAGAAAGCACCCTCCCTATCCCATCAGAGCACATCTACTCTAGGATGCTAATGTTTGTTTTCTAAAAAAAAAGGAGTTAAATCTGAACAATAAGACTCATATCCGGATCTTTGAAGCATCTTGTCCAATCATACTTCCAACAGAGAAGAGATTAATTGTCAAGGGATCTTGGGTTAACTGCCGAGGTGGTTAAGTAGAAAAGGCTCATTGAAATTGACCCTTGTCATTTTATCAGAATTTAATAGCCATAGCTTGATCTAGTTGCAATGGGAATAGTTTGGGTGTTAATGGTGGCCTATATTCTGAGTGTTTTCTTTTGGCATCTTAGTGTCCACAAAGCAGCTGGTGTCTGCCAAAGAACACAGCTAAGGTGTAGGGAAGCTGGGTCCTTGATCCTTGTGCTGAAGACATAGCCTTGGAGCATCTCCCCTGTACCACGGTGTCATGCAAGATATTAAGGTGTGTTCAGTCCTAAATGTTGTCAAGTATGTTCAGGTCAGTGGGCACAAGAGCCACGTGTGCCTGTAGGGAACCATACTATGTTAGCAGTCCTATTAGCTTCCAGTTTTTTTTTGCCCCTTTGCTGACACATTTGCTTGTCTTTCTAGCTCTGGGCCCTGGGACCCATCATTTAGAGACTGTGTCAACTGGGTGCCTTGTCTTCTGATCTCCACTGGGTTCAGACAAAGGAAAGGGCTGCAGGAGACTAATGTGCATAGAAGGACCCAAAGAAGCACAGAAGGAAACAAGGAAGTCCCTGCCTCCCTGTCTGGATTGCCGAACACCCAGCTCAGGCTAGTGCTCTCCAGCTGCCCCAGTGCCTGGGGAGCTGCAAAGCTTTCCCTGAGCTCCAGAGCTCATCTTGACCCACAGGGGAGGCAAAGGCTCTAAGAGCTCAAAGTCTGAAACAACTGGCAACTCTTGGAACTGTGGTTTTTAGTCACTAAGTGAAGGTGAGATGGATTTCCCAGAAAATGATTCTTTTTGTTCCCTGTTTGGTTGGTGAACAACTTTTAAAATAAAGGTACACTTTTTATTCAGTTTTCTTCAGATACAATGAAATATTCACTGGTTGGATTAATAAGGTTTCTTACCAACAGATAAATTTCTATTTAGTCTGCTAAGTTTATATTATTGTGAAATTAGTTATTGTGCATACATATATAACATATACAAATCATATACATGTACCAAGTGATCCATGCATCTCTCTCTCTCTCTCTTTTTCTTTTTGGGTTTTTTTTTTTGAGACAGGGTTTCTCTGTGTTGCCAGCCTGGCTATCCTGGAACTCACTCTATAGACCAGGCTGGCCTCAAGCTAACAGAGATACTCCTGCCTCTGCCTCCCAAGTACTGGGATTAAAGGCATGTGCCACCACCGCCCAGAACATATCATTTACCTGCACTTTCTGGTACACCTACATGTACATGTCTGAACTGACATGTCTACAATGGGATTTAGGCTACATTGAAGGAAGTCCCTTCTTGCTTGGTGCACTTGCTGCTTAGCAAAAGGTGTTCAAAAGTCTTTTGTAACAGGAAAATAAATAGGTTTCTAAGTTTTTATTATAATTTTAATACAGCCAGATCAAGCCCTAGTATATATTTTTCCAGAAAAAAACATGAGATAAATTCAGCATCGCTGTTTCTATGCAGAAAATTCAAACTTCCCCTTTAGCTTTGCTTGCACAACACAGGTGAGAAATGCCCAAGGAGTTCTGCATATTTAGCAACACTCACATTTGCTTGTTGCTTTCCATCCTCTGCCAGTCTTCTTTTTAAAGACACATCTTCGTGCAACAATTTACTTAACGGGTACTAGCGTTCTGGAGGCACAGAAGTAGGCACCAGTGATTTATGAAGCTCTCTGCTCTGATGACATGATGGTGTGCATACACAATGGCTTTCATAGACTTTGGATGGAGTCACGATAGGAATGCCTACTACATTCAGTATGTGTTGTCAGTCACTGAGAATATAATTTCTTAGCACAGTGGCTTTTTTTTCCTTTTTTGAAAAGGAAAAAGTATTTCTATTCTATCAGAGCCCATCCCACATCCCAAAGACGACACAGAAGAGGCTATATTTTTAGAGACTGACAGACAAAAGGATTTTACAGCTATCTCTTCCAATGCTTGACGCCTATTAAATATTTCTTGAACTCATCTGTCTCTCAGAGGCTACAGACCTCATGCAAGTCCATTTACCTCCTGATGGAGACATAGTAATGCCATTCAGCTCTTTGTGTGGTTGTGTCTGTAAGGCTAAAACACTGGACTTCTGGAAATGTTCGCCAGAAATTTTCTAGGTTTTCCATGCTCATCTTTAGCAGAAGAGCCCTGAAACAACACAAATGTAGGTAACTGCTCTGCTCTGTGCAGAGAGCATTTACAGGCTGCCAGACAATGATGGAGTCAAGAGTTGGGGGCGGGGTGACAAAAAAAGACCAATTCTGGCCCCATGTTCTGGAAAGCAAAAACAATACACAGTGGCAAAGTTTGGGGTCCCTGAGATTTACCTCAGGTAGAGCTTATTTTGCTACAGTGTTGAACACTCCTGTCTGATCTTCAACCTACATGCTAATATACTAAAGCACACAAGATCAGCCTGAATAACAGTAGCAATGAAGCAGATACATAGACTCTTGTTGCAGATGTAAGCAGGCCTATTGCTCTTGACACCCTATGGTTATGTATCCACCTACCTTACAGCTTAGAGAAAGCCTTTCTCTATTCACACAAATGGCAGAAACTATGCTAAAGCTCTCAGTAGCCACAGAGGTGCCCAGCATCACCTCTGATTTGGGGTTCAGATCTTGGTGAGCTTAAGAGGCCTGCCAAAGTTAGACTACACTACTCATCAAGGATGCAAGCCTGGATTTGAGGCCACCTGGTCCCCTGGTATGCACAAATCAATATGGTGTATGATCATCATTTAGAAGATTTATTTTTATTGTTTTCAGTGTATTGTGTGGGCATGTGTACATGTGTGTGTGTACCTATGGAGGACAGAGGCATTGTACCCCCCTGGAACTGGAGTCACAGGTGAACCACCTGATATGGGTGCTAGGAACCAAACTCAGGTCTTTTGCAAGAACAGTATACAAGCAGCCCTTGCCACTAGCCCTCTCTCCATCCCTACACAATGTGTTTTAGACCAGGGCTGCTCTTCAGTCCCTCGGTCTCCTTTTAGATGCAGGACCCTAGAAACTGTATTTAAGCTAGGGAACAGTACAGCCCCACATCCTTGTGCCTTGGACAAGAGCCATGCACTTTCTCATGGCTGTGGATTTTGAGAGCCGAGCACAGTAGCTGAAGGTTAGCTTCTCCTTGGTGTCAGGATGGCCACCATCTCACTGTATTCAGTCCAGGACTCTTCCTCTCCTTCAAAGGACTGGAGCAGACTTACGATCTCATGGAAGCTACTTTCCTAAATGTCAAGTGCTCACACTTAGTCCCATGAGGATCAGTCCTTCACTAGGTGAATTCTGGAGACACTGTTCTGTCCCACACCAATTCTTTGGCTTCAAAGGTCCTTTCCTTAAAAGGCTTTTTATTCTCAAAGCTTCAACTATCGCTACTCTATGATGCTGTCTGCCACAGCAATCCAGCAGGCCTGAGCTCTGTGGCCTAGTAACACATTCATCCCATGCACCTATGGCAATTCTGTTTCTGATGCATTGTTAACTGAGATGCCGTTTTTCTAAACCAAATTCATTGATGTCATGGTCAAAATGTTTTGTTTTCCCTCGTCTTCCCCTCAATCAATACTTTGAATTAGTTAGAACTAACTTTCTGCCTGGCATTATTTTTATTCTGTGCATCAATCCACGAGTCTTACTACTGTCTGTCGAGAATTGGCAACTATTCTAGTCCTTTTGTGCAGTCTATCTGAAACCTGAATTCAGGCCTTGCGACCCTCACACCTGGATGAACAGCCATCCTCCGAATAGTGTCTGTATACTTAGGTGTGTGTGGTGGGGTAGAATTAAAGGGATTGGGTGGATTCCCCATCACAGGCATCCAATGTGAGGGGAGTTATGCATCAGGAAGTGCAGGCAGACCCAAGCTCCTGCCGAGGAACTGCATTGCTCTTTCAGCTTCCTGGGCTCTTGACAGACAATACATATGAGCATAAAATGATTCCCCAGCCTTGAAAGCCGAGAGGTTGGAAGAGATTTTGCTTAGGACTCTAGACGCATAAGAGCTTGCAGCACAGTAAAAGAAAATTTATATTCTTTGATTGTCCCTTTATGGCATCTATGAGTTCCAGATCAATATTCCTGTTCAGGGAGTTCATTATGAATTCACTAAAAATTTGTTCTGGTGCTTTGATGGTTAGTTCCGATTATCAACTTAATTGGATCTGGAATCAACTGACAGACCTGTCTCTGGGAGAGCAGGGTCTGTGCGGTGGTTTGAATGAGAATGGCCCCCATGGGCTCATGCACTTGAATATTTGGTCCCCAGTGGATGGGCTGTTTGTCTGCCTTGTCAGAGAAAGGGTGTCACTGGGGGTGGGCTTTGAGACTTCAAAAGCCCACACCAAGCCGCATTTTGCTCTCTGACTGCTGCCTGTGGTTCAGGCTGCTGCTCCAGCATCATGCCTGCCCGCCTGTCTGCCAAGACTATCCTCATCATGATGATCAGAGAATAACCCTCTGAAACTGCAAGCAAGCCCAATTCAATGCCTTCCTTTATAGATGGCCTTGATTATGGTATGGTGTCTCTTCACAGAAACAGAACAGTATATATAATAGGATATATATTCTATTAATAACATATATATTAGACATATATACATATGTATATATCCTATTGTTTTTGTCCTTTTAGAGACTTCTCCTTAATAGTCTCCACCTTTGCCAACTTTACTGAGCCCAACCATTATCATGAGGTCCAACGAGTGGGTACTATATACTCACACACATATATATGTCCTAGAAAACTAAAGTAAATAGCTTTGGGAAATATGACCAGTCCCTGAGACTGTTATAAAAAACACATTTGCATTTTAAAAAGGTATTTCAACTTCACTTGTTCTGAAAATTGTAAAAAACAAACCTATAATATTTCTATCAAACCTTAGCACAGGGCACTTAATACCGCCAGGGCCTCCCCTGACTTCTGTGACTCCACTCCCTCTCCAGCCCGGCAGTGCAGCGCTCTCTGCAGACAGGATGGTCTGCTCAGTGTCACATGGGTCTCTGCTGGGAATGACTCCTTAGCACTTCCATTCATTCTTTACTCTCATTCCAAGGCCTCCCTTCCCCTGGGACCCACACCAGGGACCTGCAGGAGAGGTCATGACATTCAGTAGAATGCTGAGTTAATAAAATGTGAAGATGTGCACACTGGCATATTATGTGCATATTATGCAGAGGTCAAATCTTCAGAAGGTCTTGATGGATAATGTGAATGGATACTGATCAAAATTGATCTCCATTTTCCATAAAAAATAGAGATGTTTTAGAGAATAAAGTTGGCTATATTTGCTTAAGGAAATACAAGAACTAGGAAAACAACTTTATAAAATCACGGTCAAGAAGGATGAACTAGAAACAAGTGTACTGAACACCAGGGCGAGATCACTGGGACAGAGTGCATTAACATAAGAAGAACTGGGAATTGTGCTTCCCAGATTTAATTACTATTTCACATCAAGGCATTCAACAAAGATAGGGCAATGAGGAAAATTTAACATTGACTTCAATTTGCAAAAGGACATAAGTGAACTTAGCTACATTTTGAATGGATGTCATTAAGTCACTATAGGGAGGACAAGAGAAGCTCTTGACATTATCTACAGTGTTGAGTGACAACAGGACATCATTCATGTCTAAATTGTAGGGAATTCTCATAAGTGACTTATGGTCCTCTTTTTTTACCCTTATTACCACATTGTTGAGGCAGGACTTGGAACCATTATGGACTATTTCCACTTCATTTTTATGAATATTGTTCTGTTTCTTTAAGTTCCTGCTACATGGATGGTGGTTTGACTCTGTGAACAGTTACTCTCTTGTGTGCCCCTCAACACTAGCTTGTTCTGCAGATATCACCTATATTTTAACCTGACAATTCACAGCTAGAAAACAAAACAAAAACTCACTGCATGCATGTAGGAGAGAACGTGCACATGTGTGCACACACACTTATTTGGGACTTCAAACTCTCTGGATAACTAAAGCTTGGTGTTTTGTTAAGATATGTTTCTATATTTCTGTTTTGTTGGTGCCCACAGGCCTTCCACAGAAGGGGAGACAATGCACCTCAGAAGCAGCCATCACTAAGAGAAGAGCCTCCATCTTTTTAAGGAGGATCAGTGCACATGGGCACTAAATGCCAGGAAGGTTAATGCAGGGACATGTCTGGAAGGAGGCAGCCAGGAGTCTACCCCAGTCTGCTGCTTTCTCTCAAGTCCCAACATTGCCTTTGGCATTTCAGTTGTTAGTTTTATAGAGTTCTTCTAAGCACTCTTCAACATCCAGCTATTTCCACTTCTTACCAGGGCGGAGCACAAATCTCGGGCAATTTCCTCTTTATTTCTAAGTATTTAGAACCAAGGTGTCTTAAATCCAAGGGTTTTTGTATAAACAAAGAATGTTATCTGATGATTTCTTGAGGTAAGTAAAATATGGTTGTATTTTCCTAACTAGGCTTTGTGAAATCATTGTCTATCTTGAGTTTTTATATTATTATTATTATTATTTTAACCTTCTACATTATTTTGTCATTGCATTTTGTTGACAAATCAGCATTATGGTGCATTTTCAATTATTTTTTACTGAACTTACATAGGTTGCCAGCTTTTTATAAATATTTTGAAACTCAAAAAGTCAAATTCTATTTTACATGTGCATTTATTCCTGTGCTTTTGTATGTTAATATCACTTTATTTTCTTGCTTTGATATTTTATAATGAAAAATTTTATAAGATAAGCTTAAATTGCCAAAAACTAAGTCTTCTAAGGCATTATTAAATAATTATGTATTTCTAGTATTCTTCAATCTATGTTTAAAATCAAACTCTGAGTTCGAGGCCAGCCTGGTCTACAGAGCGAGTTCCTGGACAGTCTCCAAAGCTACACAGAGAAACCCTGTTCCTGAAATAAGTAAATAAAAAACTTAGTAAGTCTTCTTGCTTAAAATATAAAATAAATCTTTTAAGGTACAGTATTACATAGTGAGAAGAGATGAAGAGTGTTCTCACAAGTGCTGCTCTAACGAACCCTGTTGTTGTGAACTTCGAATCTCTAAATCCATCGGAGGTGGGATTGGCCCTCAGGTGATCTGCTTCCCTGGTTTAGGATGAGTGACATCTGAAGCAGGGTTCTGCAGGATGAGGAAGAGACCCTGGCCCTCCCTGGGAAAGTCAGGACACTGGTGGTTCAGGATTGGCTAGTGCCGACCACTAGGGGGCAATTTTCTATATACGTAATTACTTTCCTATATCTAAGTCTATCTTCAACGTTCAGTAGGGAATAGTTTCATTAAATGTTAGTCTTTCCACACCGCAAATTAATCCCCATACTGTGTATCTCCGTGAATCCCAAAGAGAAGTTGTGAAGATTAATCATTTAATTTGTGTCAGCTGTGGAGATTGTTTCCCCCATTCCTGAGATGCCAGGCATATGGCCAGCTGCACACAATAGATGCTTTTCACAAATTAACTTTCTGGACAACTACTAATGTCTGGGAGAATGTCTGGCAGGATTGGGACACAGAATAATTATTTGGCAGTATTTTAATGCTGAGAAACAAAACTCTGAGAATGCAGATTTAAATAGATCATGATTCCAAATATGTACAAGTCTAGGAAGAAAAAAAAACAAAATCAGACCCCTATACCTCAGTTCCAGCCACCTGTCCTCTCCAGCAGAGTGCAGAGGGCCAGAGAGATGTGTGTCTTCACTCAGGCAGGTGAAGCTCCCAGTCATAATTCCATGTATTATCAGCTGGTATAAAATGTGGACAAGTTAAAGATGGTTATCTGTAAAACTATCTGTGGGCCACTTGAAACACATCTATAGGTCACCTTCAGCTAGTGGACTGCAACTTCAGACAGCAAACGGGAAAATGGTCTAGATTTAATCAGGTACAAAACAATATATCACAAGTAAGAGATGCATGCAAGGGAAATTAACCCTGGGCGTGGGCACAGGAAATGTTCAGATGAAGGAAGACATGAATTATATCTTAAGGAAAATATTAAATCATGCAGTATGGGAGAAGAATGGGGGGACCCACTGGCAAGTTGTGGCTCATTGGGCTTTGTCATATAGAAATATTCTAAATAAAAGAGACTTGACCTTAATGAAAAAATCTTGGAAGGCACTACAAATACTGAAGAAAACACTGAACAGTTTCAAATAGATTGCATTGTGAACCACAACCACAGCCATCCCCTCAATGTTTCCCCATTAATGGGAATCACACATGATTATGACTACGAAAGCCCTTGCCGTCTCCCTTTCTTAAGATATAGAACACAGTTATTATTGATGTATTATGGGATCAAGAGAGTTCTGAAGATATAATCATGTCCCTAACATTTATTTTTTGGGACATTTTGAAATATTTGTCAAGCTGATAATTGTGTGAAAGTGACATTTAAGAATTAAATTGCCTTTGCCAACTCCATTTGCCTGCAGGTACCTGGTCCATGCTAGACACCTTCTGATAAAAAAGAAGCCGGTGTGTGTGTGTGTGT
>LOEQ01013212.1:0-10201 GCA_001685075.1 Bramus lutescens | reverse complement strand
ACCTTTGCCACCATGGCTCCACTTTAAGCTCTAGCAGCTGGGCTGCTGGGGCTGTAGCCTGGGGGCTGTAGACAATGGCTCTGTTGCTGCTGCTAAAGGTAGCTTTAACTAAATCCTTATCTTTCTAATAAAACTTGACCTTCAAAGGCTAGGGTAAAAACCTGCAAACTCAGAGAGTTAGAGTAGCAAGTGGCTAACTTTCTTTTCTGGCATCCCCACAAAGCCCTTCTCCTTCCATACAGCCCCAACTAAAACCCCTCCTGCTTCCTGTCAACTACTTACTAACCCTGCCTCTCTGTGTTCAGGTTAATTTTATTTAATTAATGCAAATTCAACACCTCTACAATAGTAAAACAAGTGCAACATAAATGAAACACATCTTGGCCTAGTTAAACAAATATTCCATAACACATGTGTTTCCACATCTTATTCATTCTAATATTAGCATTTATTAGCTATATAATAAGATAATAATCACTGCTGTTGATTATCTTTTTTAATATTTATTTATTATGTATACAACATTCTGTCTGTGTGTATGCCTATTGGTTATCTTTAATAAGTTACCAGCAAGACACTCTTGCTAAGACACTGCATACTCAAGCCATAGACCATGGGCACACCAAGCTAGTACACATCTGCAAACTTCATTCTTACTGACATGCTAAGTGCTAGAAGGGGTTATGTATGTTACCATGAGTGGAGGTGAGAATCATCAGCTCTAGCCAGCTGTGAATCCTACCAGATACAATGATGCCTAAGCTATGAAGATATGCCATTGTTACTATGGTGGCATGAACATCATAGGAGCAGCCAATCACTTCCACATTGGCTGTAAGTTCCTGTCCACAAGATAAAACTCATACCTGGCACAATTATTAGGCCAATTATCTACCAGTCATTGTCATAGGCCCCAGGGGAGAACCTAATACTGGTATTTAGCTAAATTCATAGGGTATTCTTGTTATACCCATAATGCATCCCTTAGACATAATCAGAACAGGTTGTTTTTATAGTAGATGGCGATTAACACACAAATTCATGACCATTTAAGGTACAGAAAGTAAGAAACTGTATAGTGGCCTAGTTATAAATTGGATATAACATATAAATATACTCTTCCTCCTAAAGCTAATGGATCATTGCAACAAAGTGGGTGGAAAGATTGGAAGAGTCAGGACTTGAGAGATGCCTCAATGGTTAAGAGCACTGGTTGCTTTTCATGAGAACTAACTCTACGGACTCATATGACGGCTCCCCCATCTGTATGTAACTTCAGTCCCAGGAAAGAGATATTTTATTTGGGCTTTAATGGGCACTGCATGCATATGTACACAGATATACACTGAAGCAAATACTCATACGTATAAAAGTAAATAAAAAAAAATCTAAGACCAACAGGCAGTGGATGACTAAAAGGAAAGAGTGTCTCTCAGATATAGCGAAGCAACTGCACACATACAGTTAAAGGGATTATGGGAGCCCATGCTCAAGTCAGACAAAATCCCAGCATGGAAGGTGGTGGGGGTAGCACCAAATCCTAGTCTAAGAGTTACTGACAATAGCTGATAGGGGAGCTATGTAAACATTCAACTACTTTTAGTTGTCAATTATGTGAATACCAGATCATTTATAGCAGGGAAATGGAAACTTAGATTCACCTCAAAACATGTACATCAAGTGCCTTTGTTAATGATACACCTTCAAGTTCCAAAAAAATAATATTACAATGGGAAGTTAGGCAAAATGTGAATATAACAACACATGTTAATAATCAGTCAATGAGAAAAAATTAAAAACACACAGGAGAATTATACAGTGAAAAATGCACTCATGGAAGACTAGATCTCTAATGGGCCATTGTATTTATAAGATATTATAGCAATTGCAAAGTTCTAAAATAAAGACCGTATTAGGAGCACATATTAATATTAAGGAGAGAAAGAGGGGAAGAATATGAATGTGACTATGGAAGAATAATCTCCTCCCTGCTGACTTTCAGCTGAAGATTTCCCCTGTAACCTCTCCTGGGACTCCAGACACACTAACTGGTTGACCATTGGTCCATTCCTCGGCTTTCCTCAGTCTCACACTCTTCTCTGATCTTCAGTCTCATAATCTGAACCCAGTCAATCCACAGCATGAATGTACTGAGCACAACCAATCACTTCTCGGAGTCATTATTCCCTTTTTGACCACTTTCTAACTTCAAAGAAATGTCTCATGTGTGATGAACAATGAAAACCCAAAGCAGTTTCCCTTCTTGGAACAATCTTTGTTAAAGCATAAGAAGGATCAAATTGGGATGGACAGAATCTTGGTAGAAAAGAAAGTGTAAGGAATGGGGCTGAAGCACATACAGTGCATACACATTAAATTAAAAATAAAATAAAGAATTATGGCATACATGAAATTAAAAATAAATTTAAAAATTAGAATATAAAGCTTAAGTGTTGTCAAGGTCAGGATGTATGGGGTCTTGGTGGGGAAGGTCCCCACTCCTTGTTGGCTGCTGAGGGAACAGTGATTGTGACTCGGTTTGAGGGCAGCGATGGAACAAAGCCTGGCTTAATTTTCAATCCTAATGCCCTACAAAGTCTTCCTTCTTTTTGTTGCCCTGAAGTTGAAACTTTCTAAAATTGCCACGTTAGCAGTTGACCCTTTCCTCAGCATTTTTCAAGAAATGAGACACATTAATATTGATAGCGCCTGTGCATGCATAGTACTTTTTTCATAAACTGTAGACTATGGAAGTCAAGCAATTCTTGTATGTAGTTCCTTCTTTGTCTGTTACTTGTCATGCTTTAGGACAACAGCTAGTCAGTTTGGAATCAGCTTAGCATGGTGGTTTGGAGTTGTGAGTTATCACGTGTTTCCATGTGAGAAACCTAGAAACATGATCTTCAAGAGTAAATTGGTCAGGGTAATAACGAAATTACATGCTTTATAGAAGGATTAAACACGTCATAGTTAAATTTACTTAAAGGTCAACTGATCTATAATTGTAACTATTGTCAGCCTCTTAGTAAAGACTCTAACCTGGTATGAGTCTATGGTTTCCTCACTAGGATCCATGGGGTTTCAGCTCATGATGGTTCATTTTAAGGTAATGTTTCTTTACATTCAGCATGGACTATGGCACAAAGTAGCAATATCTGAATTTCCAGCACCCCAATGTTCACTGATATGGAAACAGTTCAGTATTTCACCTGATGAAGCATTGTGATTATCAAATATAGCAGCATCGAACTAATGAGTACATGTGGTGATCATAGAGGTCTAATTTCCTCCTCCCTCCCCCAGTCGTCCCTTCCCTCCTCTCCCTTCCTTGCCTTTCTTCTCTTTATTTTAATATGCCTCCCTGTCTTGAGCTGCCCTATTGCTATTCCATGTCACTTTTGCAACCTAGTAACCGCATTTTATGTCTTAGAAAAATGTTTTATGTGGCCTCTCATACTTCAGTGCTACAAACCACTGGTAACAGACAAAGAGATACGGGGTTTGCAATTAATGTTTTCACATGTGATTCTCACTGTCGATTTTTTAAGAATCAGTGTCACACTGAGGTGTGGGAGTAGAACGTATCTAAGAGCCTGGAAATGTGGTAGATGGCAGGTAAAGACATCATGAGAACAAGTACAGGGCCTATATAAGATTGAGCCAGTTAACACTCAGTATAGATGGAAGAGAGGCTCACAGAACACCCCACTTAGGGAAGTGGATTGAAGTCAAGGGCTTTCGAGAAAGAGGCCATCTACAGTGATGCAGCCACTGACAACTTACTCAAGATTCAGTGGATACGTTCACATTCACGTCCTTACCAGAGGGCCTGTTTAGGCTCAGTAGGTCTGAACGTAGGTCTCAAAGTCCTCTCCTACACACACACACACACACACACACACACACCACACCACACCACACCACAACACAAAACACATACTCACGCACATTCACAGAAGCATAAGGTGGGATGAGACCATGGAAATGGGAACTTGGTGGGAAAAGCAAGAGGGCAGGAGAGTAATAGGGCTATCAGGAGAGTAAGAGAGAGCAGAGGCATAAATGTAATCAGATTGTATTAATGCATGTAAGAAGTTACCAATGAATAACTTGAATACTCAAATAGTTGGTGTCGCAAGTCTTTATTCAGATATCCACTGTTTATGTCTGCAGAAAAAGATATTACTGCTTAAGATCATAAAATTTAAATTACACTAACTTTGTGTCAAAATGGGAAGAAAAATACAAAGAGGACCAGAGATATCAGAAGTAGCTTTTGAGAAACACTCGTATAAAAACTAATGACAAAAAAAATTGTGAAGAAAAACAGAAAAAAAGATAAAAGAAAAACTGAAGCTATTTAAAGAAGTACTGTACAGCTGCTGTTCCTTCTTATACTTATATATAACATTAGCTATAACTGACATTCACTCTAGAGTCATTCCAGTCATGCATTAGCCATGGAGGAAAGTAGTAAATTTAGCTCCAGCTTGTTTCTTGTATTGAGTTATTTACTAATGTTAGTGGCAGTGGAATTACTGTGATCAAATAAACACATTTATGTGCACCTGTGTATTTTAAGTGAGACATTAAATCACAAAAAATTGTAAACAACAGTGTGTGGTATTTGTCAGAAACTTCCAGGGAAAATTGTCAACGAGGACTTTACTGCTGCTCTGAAAAATCAGTGTATGCTGCTAGAACCATCACCAGGCTCCTGATTTCCATGACAACCTTGATTCCCTGTTAAAATGTCTGGACCAAGTGTCTGACCAGTGATGTGCTTCTTCGGGTGGCTTATATAGAAAGAGAGAACTAACTTATTAAAGATGCTGCACTGTTAAAATATACCTTACTTTCTCTTCATAATAAAACTAATTAGGCTTAAGTGAGTATTACGAAGATAAGCAAAATGTTGTGTTTATTTCTTTTTCTTTCAATTTTGAATTCTGGCCCCAGGACCTTGAGGATGCAATGTAAAAATCTGAGACTGCTTGGCTAACTCTCCAGGAAATTCATAAAATCTGAGCATCATCTCATCAAAATATACCTGAAAATATGCCACAAAACAAATTCTCTGTATCCCAAGAATGGAAATTTTAAGCCTGGAATATTTAAAACTATTTATGTCTTATAAAATATTCATAAGGCTTGGGAAAATTGTGCAAATATTACCTTTTATTTACTATTTATGGAGATTTAAATTGTAATAACTTCCTGTGATATAATTTGACAATATTACCTAGAACTGGGAGTTGGTAGAAATTGAGAAAAGAGTGAAAATTTTGTTTATATTTGCTCTCCTTTTAAATTAAAAATTAATATGCAAATATCAAAAACACTAGAATGTCAGAGCCAATGGTGGTATTCTCAAAAGAATGAAGGTTATATTTTCATTAAAATGATGCTTTTTTAGTGATTTTTAGGTCTATTTGATTTCAAATGTTATTTAACTCAGTTTAATTTTCGTCTGAATAGTTAATCTGTCATTAACAATATGGTAGGTACTGAAGTCACCCACTATCACTGTGTTAGGAATAATTTGTAACTTTAGAAGTAGAAGTGTTTCTTTTATGCAATTAAGTTTCCTTTTCTTTGGTGGAAAAATAATTAGGATTAAAATATGCTATTGGTGGAATTTTTCTTTAATGCATTTTTGGTGACCTTCTTCAACTCTTAACTTTTCTCTTGGTAAAAATATATTTTTTCAGATATCAAAATAGTTATGCCTGCTTAGTTCTGGTTCCTTTGTCTGGAATGCCTTTCTCAGTTCTTTACTTTAAGGCAATATCTGCCCTTGCTTGTAACACGTGTTTCTTGGATGTAACACAAAGACGAATCCTGTTTGTTTTCCAATCTGTTTATTTTTGTCTTTTTATTAGAGAATTGAGACCATTAATGAGAGTTATAACTGAGCAGTGTTTATTAGTTCCTATTATTTGTTGTAGTGGTATTGTTTCCTTTGTTGCATTAACCGTTTAGGAATTATTTATTTCTTGTGTCTGGTTTCGTGTTAGCTGTGTTCTCCTTTGAACTCAATGTTTTCAAATTATTTTTATAGAGCTGATTTGGCAAGCAGAAATTTCTTAAATTTGTTGTTGTTGTTAATTTCTTTCTCCATTCATTTATTTTGATTGCTAATTTCTTGGGCATAGTAGTCTGGGCTCTCTCCTGTGATCTCTGAAAATTTGTAGATCTGTCCAGACACTTCTGGTTAACAGAGTCTTTTGGAAAATCGTACTTTTCTAATGTACCTGCTTCTAGATGTGCCAAGGTCGTTTTCCTTTGTAGTTGTAATATCTTTTCTTTGCTTCATGTATTTGGTGTTTCAATTATTATGTGTATTGGGGAACTTTTTTCTGGTCATGTCAAATTGATGTTCTCTATGACTATTGCACATTGGAAACATCTCTTTATTTTGTTTAGATAAATTGTCTTCTCTGATCTTGTTAAAAAATTTCTGTTTCATTAACTTGGGTTTCTTCTTCTTCTATACCTATTAGTAATAAGCTTATTCTTTTTACAGTGTTATATATTTTCTCAATGTTTTGTACCTAGATTTACTTTCTGTTTGTTTGTTTTTGTTTTTTTTTTTTGACCAGGTTATCTATTTCATCTATTTTATCTTCAAGACCCCAAATTCTCTTTTTCATATTTTTTAGTCTTGATCAGGCTTACTTCTGAGCTTTTTATTTGACTACCTGGCCTCTTCATTTCAAGTTGTATTTCAGTCTGACTTTTTTTTAGTCATCTTTTTTTTTTGCTAAACTCTACTTTCTTATTTTTAATTGCTTTCCTTAATTATTAACTGTGTTTTCATGACCTTCATTGAGGCATTATTCATACCCTCTTTAAAGTCCTTGAAAACGCTCCTAATTGCTCTTTTGACTTCCTTCCCAGGTGATTCAGCTAAATTGGTTTTCTCATAACATATTACAACAGGGTTTCTGACTTCTTAAGGAGGCCATTGTCTGAGTTATGCATGTTTGTGTTTTTGCTTTAGGATATAGGCATCTGGTTTTATAATGCTTGTATAGTTTCTTGGTATAGATAAATAGTATAACCTATGTTAAGTGGGTGCCTAGTTCTTTGGTTCCTATTACCCCCGTCTGACAGATGTTTAACCATAGTAATGTTGTTCCTTTTTCAGTCTTGGATCCCTCAGAGTTTTAGGGACAGATACATATTTTTAAAGGAAATATATAGTTTCCTTAAGTCACTTTATAAATTGAAAATGGATCTTAATACTGAAACTCATGATGTATAAGGATAGTCAATGGTACCAGTATTTACTCTGACTTTATTTGCAAGTCTTTGTGCATTATCTAAATTTGCTATGCTAGTTACTAAAACAATACATTTGTATAAAAACATCTGTGAAGAATTTACCAGATTAGGTTGGCTGGTAAGTGATTCTTAATTTAGTTAATATAGGTGGGAAAACCCATCCTAAATGTGGGAAGCATCATTACATGGCCTGGGTCCTGGACTGAATAAAAAGTAGGGAGTAAGTTGAATATTGGCACACATGCATTAATTGTTCTCCGCTCTAAGGTGGGCATATAATATAAATAAGTGCTTCCAAATTCCTTCTGACTTAACTTCCCTACAGCGATGAACTGTAACCTGGAATTGTGAACCAAATGATTGAGACACACATGCACACACACAGAGTATANTGTGTGTGTGTGTGTGTGTGTGTGTGTGTATTCATATACAATACATATATGATATAAATGAATATATGTTGTCCAATCATATATACAACAATATGATATATAAATATATGTGTAAACATATATATAATACATACATGTGATATAAATATATTATAATCATCTATATAATATATATTTATATGAAACATATAAAATTAGAAACAAGAAATGAAACCACAAGCCAAACTACTATTGGGCTATCAAAAAGTGCTGAAGGGAACTACAAAGGTGATTCAGTTTTGATAGTGCTCTCTGCTACATAGTCATGACAATATCAGTACCCATATAAAAAGTCAGGCCTCCTTGTCAGCAACTCTGAGGGTAGAGCAAGAAGAGAGAAGAAAGCTGGGTCTTGCCATTTTTCAGGCTAGCTGAGAAAACAAAAGCCCCAGAATCAGAGATAAACTCAGTCTAAAAGCACAGTGACAGGTAGAATGTGACAGAGAGTACTGAATCCGTCTGAACTCATGTTGAAAGAATTTTACTATTAATAAAATACTATTTTTTCTAATGGTGGATTAAATGAAGACGGAGAGGAAAAATGTTGGAAGTAGATGAGTTCAAACAGGAAGAGAGGTTGTGTGATGTGAGAGACCCGGCTGAGGGTGGAAGGAAAATGAATGGAGGTGAGAAAAACACTTGGAAGACTACTGTCTGGTGATTTGACTAAAAACCATGAGAGTTTGAAGGCAGATACTCCACAAGGCAAGACAGTTTTCATCTAAAAGTAATGGATCACTAAGCAAAAACCTCAACACCCTATGTTGGATGGCGCCACAGATGTTGGTCAAAGAAGCCACAGAAGGACACACAAACACACACAAAGAAGTTCTTATCACCCCTCTTGGTTCTCTATCACAAACATTTGATAAGACCCTATCTCTGAAGAAAGCACACACCTTGGATGAAAAGTCTGGAGAACTCAAGCTGGGACCTAGTTGGAAGCTTCCTTTCTGCTGCTGTTGGTTTTTGTAGTGTCAAATGTTGCTATCGGGTTGTTTATGGTGGAGGTAAAGCCAGCAAAGAATCAATGGTAGTACCCACCTGTGCACTTCATGAAATACAATACCAGCTCGTCAGGCAAGTTTGTCCAATGGTGACAATGGGACCCATTCTACAAGAGGAAATCACTGCCTATTACTATAACCCTGGCCCAGAACTCTAGAGGTCCTGGAGCGGTGGGTGGGGAACCTAGGATTTTAGTTTAGCAGAGCTGATAGGTGTCACCTAAATTCTAAATATCCATTTATGCCCACAGTCAAAAGTTATTCTCAACTTTAATCAAAAACCCTTTCCTTGCTGTGAGTAGAGAATAATTCAAAGATTCATACCTCACAAGATGCTGAGAATACAGAATTCTTGAGGGCTCATCCATAAACAAGACATTTCTACCAGTCATTTGAGACTCAGGCAGCATTACATAAAAAGTGGCAAAAAGAATAAAAAGACAGAAGGTAGGAATAAATAGTGTGCCTGTTGTTTTCTAAGCATGACCCAGACATAGAAATCATAAATTCCCAGCATCTTTGCCTACTGACACTGGGCTTGTCCAAATCTCAATAGTCATCAATGTGTGAGGACCTTACCACTTGCTGTTAGAAAACATACCTCTTGGCATATCTATGGACCTACCTCTATAGAACCTCAGCTGCGAGTGGGAGACCTACTCTGGATGAGAGCGGCACAATCCCACGGAATCACTGAAAGAAAAAAATGGGAAGGGGAGCTGAGCTCCAGGCATTTTGCAAAGCCCCTGAAAGGGGAATTCTATTATCCTTGAATTAAGACACAGAAAACTGTAAACAAGAATTTTATAACCCATTGTAAATGCCCAATGATTCTGTTTCTTTGATTGAACCATGACTGAAATAATGTTTAAATATGCATACTAAATTTTTATTTGTTTGTTTTTAATCAAATTAGTTCCATTAGTGCTATTCATATACTTCCTCATTCATTTTTATAATTTCTTATTTCCACTTTCACCCTTTCGATTCATCCCTCCAACACCTTCCCTGTACCTCCTAAGAGTGTTGCAAGTGCATGGTCTCCTTTATTAGGTATGAATCAGCAAACTTGACTTAAATGTTTCTACACAAGCATGTCACACACACACACACATACACTTGCACACACGCATGCACACATACAGAGGTAGACAGCTATCTAGTTAATAAGTAACCTTGTCAGTATGTACCAAAGGCAATGGAATTAACAACATAAGGCCTGCCAACCCACCCACTGATATTCAATACATGGATGTCTCAGTTTCGGTTTTGAATGCTATCAGTTCTAGACATTATCTAATTCTAAGTTTAAATATATACCTTATGCATTGCTCATTTCTATAGTATAATAATATCTAGCATTTATCAAAAGGATAATGATCTCCATTTATTATTTATATTCAGTAATAGAAAGGTTTTATTCATGTTTTAATATAGAAAAGAATTTTTATTATTTATTTATTTATATATTTTTTA
>LOEQ01013211.1:17258-33566 GCA_001685075.1 Bramus lutescens | reverse complement strand
GGGAGGGAAATGGGAGGAGGTGGAAATTTTTAATAAAAAAGTATAAAAAAGCCAATATTATATATGTGTGTGTGCACTTATATATAAAATAAAAATAAAAAACAAAAACAAGTAATAAATACGATTTAAAAATTAATGTTTTTAGGATAAGCAAAAATCTGTTGCAAGACGTAACAAACAAGCAAAAACAAATAATAACAAACACATGCAGAGACATGGGCAAGGGACTCTTATACTGATGATAGATATAGATTAGCTTTGTCACTATGCAAACAAGTATACAGGTCCCTTAAAGACTAAAACTGGAAATAGCATATGACCTAGCTACAGTGTTCATTGTTTTATATTGATAGAACGCTAAATCAACATTTGAGTCTGTGTTGCAAGACCAAATAACATAAATGAGAACTTGAATATGATCATGCCTATATACCCAGCAGCAGAGTGATACTTAAAACTCCTGATAAACAGGTATCTCTGGGGAATTTTCAAGTCAAATAAAAGTGTTGCCTGTTTCAATCAAGAAATTCTGAGGAAGGGCAACAGGAAGAAGTAGATGTGTGTACCTGGGGATACTAAGTCTATTCCTTGATTTAGCTAAGATTTTTTGCTCAGATATTGCTCATATATTGTGCTCATATTTGGTCATATATCATTGTAAATGTCTTTGTCGAGGTGTTTGTTGTCGGGATGTGATTTATACCAAAATAAGTAGAGTTTCAGTAAAGCAGATTACCCTCCACAAAGGCTCATAGAATGGACTATCGAATCAGCCAGCGCTTCCTCAGTGCTTCATTAGAATGAAACCAGGAGGAATTCTGCCAGCAGGTGGCTTTGGGGATCTACCTGCAAATCTACAGAATTTAGACTCAGCATGCCTTCACAATTGCATGAACTAATCTTTACAAAGGAAGACAAATCCAAAAATCTTTTCCTGGTTGCAATGTCAACTAGCACTTGGGAGATTGGGCCAGGAGGATTGGCGCAGTTTTGAAGTCGGCCGGAGCTATACTGCAAGGATGTGGTCAAGCAGAGAAAAGATGCTTCCTCAAAATATAAGAAAACAACAAAACTTCTCTCCCTGTCCCATTTCATTTTCTTCCTGTTCCTTTCTGTGATATATATATATATTCATATATATATATATGAATATGTATATGCCTGTATGTGCACATATATACACAGAGAGATGCATAAGTTTATTGTCTGTTCATTTTGTTCCTCTGGAGAAAGTTGATTCTGATTAGCACACTATAACTGAAAAGAGAATTAGAATACTTATAAAGGGAATAAAAAAAGACAAAATTAATTAATGTGCTTAAAGTTTCTTTCTTCAAACTCTAAAAAAGCAAAGTGATTATCATAAAAGTCATATTTGCGGCTACTTATGAAAGGTGGGGAAGAGCCACAACCAAGGTAGGTGCATATAGAAGGGACTTTTGGGATATCTTCACCTAAGTGATAGAAACGTTCGTATTTCCTCTATAAAATGCATTAAATGATGTATATGCATTGTGTATGCTTTTCACATCAGTGCTCCACTTTATAATAAAAAACTCATGGAGGAGGATAATAATAGTCAGTAGCTATTAATAATAGCTAGCTCAAATCAGAGAATAATTACCTTGGAAACTATAAATTTGCTCATTTTTTTAGCAGTAAAGTTCAAAAGTAACTTTTTATTGTATAACATTTCTCTTTGCCTCTATGGAACAACTGACTTATTATTTATTAAAATAAAATAATGACACAATAACAGCAGAAAACCTTTCTACATAATAGCTCTCAGAGAATCAATTCTAAAGACAACTCAGGTGGTAGGAGAAGTCAATTCACAGACGGTAAGTTAAAAGTTATAAATCACTTAGGGAACTGTCCCTTAGGACATGGAAGCCAGAATACTTCTTGGCTCGTGAATCCTTGGCACCCAAGGCCAACAGGAAACAGTATACTCTGCCAGCCAGCTTCCATAGTGTACATTCACACAAATAAAGAGATGCCAACCACGTGAGCAGGATGAGTAGAAACAGTCTGTAGAAGTTATGAGTGAGAGATGAACAAGGGGCTGTGGAGATGACTCTACCTCCTTCAGAACTGCATTTATGCCCACAAAGACTAGATGCTTCTGGCTAAAAACAAGCAAGTAAACTTGTCCCATCACTAAGGACCACTGGATGACTATGTGTACTGCTAGGAAGTGGTATCCAGCACAGAGTAATGAGATACTTTAATGTCCTTCTATTGAATAGACCTGCTTCTGTAGATACTGTAATGTTGGCTATTCCTTTTTGAATGTGCAGTGACAACCTAAGACTGTATACATACTAAAATAATTAAACACTCACTGGACTCTACTATGACTCTCTTAATGCCCATAAATATATTCATGTCTTTGCCTCCAGCAGAATTTCCAAAATAAATGCCAAATTTTTCATTCATCTTCCACCTCATATCCAGTCAGAGAATTCCAAAATACCTCTTGGATCTGACTCCTTAAGCAAATAAAACTCAGATGGATCTGTTTACTTCTCTATATTTCTGTTTCCAATATTTTAATTCACGTATTTATAATTCTTGGGTGAGACACTATGAACCTAACACTTTCATTGCCTTACATCGTTGGCCATCTTCTTATGAAATACTAGGGCATTAACATTTATCAGATGTACTTATGATAAAATGGCTCCATTTCTCTAGCAAAATTGTTATCAAGGAAAAAGTCTTCAAATATATGTTCTCCAGAATATAGCACTAAAGGCATTTAAGTTGGCAATTCTCTTCCTGCTCCTTTGGGAAACCAGCATGATTTCCTAAAGAGCAACGTGGGAAAAGGGAGTTCCATATTAAAGCTTTCTGTTACCTGCATCTAATTAGAACATTTAGTTTCATTGGGATTTAAAGTTGTTATTCATCAGATTACAGGGGGGTATGTGTTCTATTTTCCTAATTCTTGATAATTTTTTGTAGATTTTGACAGCATATATAGGATTAATAGGATTACAAATGTAACAAACATATCACTGTTCTGAAAGAGTTAATGTAATCAGTGAAAGTTAGTTTTTACTTGAATCAGGTATAGCATATCCATTATGTTAATTATATTGATTTATATTTAGCTCATAAACTTCCATTTCTATTTTTCTGTCAGCAGGACATTATGACATTACTGCTTGATGCACTTAAGCAGGACCCACGACTACCAATTGGCCACCAATTATACACTTGTAGAGGTATATATCGCTTTCATTTTAAATAGCATTATTTTCATGGTCAGTACCGTATTAATAGAAAATGGGACCATTAGTGAAAAGAGACAGAAAACTGTTTTGAATTTAGAACAAAGGCCAGTAGGAAACCTCAAATGAAATACTAAAGTACTAAGGAAAGAATAATTGATATAAAGAGATGAAACAAAAGACAGAGAGAGAAAAAAACACAGATTGGGAACACACAAATTTGAGTTCTAAGACTTCAGTGCTGTCCTGTTAGTTTCAATTTTCAACTGAAACTTTCATACCTATACATGATCTCCTGCCTGTGTTTGTTTCTGAATATTTTATAGTATCCTGAATATAGGACAGATTTAATACTGCATGAATGCTTTGAATAATTCTAAATAAAGAAACTGATGTTTTGAGAAATGACTTGTTCAAGTCACTCATGACAAGAGCTGCGACTATGCCCATCCTCCACTACCTTCTTGCTAACTAGTATCTGGTTTCTGGAAGCATTGGTATGGTTTTAGCAAAGGTAATATGTGGTCACAGTTACATACACCACGAGGAAAGAAGCTGCCCAAGTTTTGAAAAATGGTACAAAGTCTGGAGTAATTGCTGAGGACATGGGTTTTGGTTTCAGCATCCATGTGGCTACTCACAGTCATCCAGAGTTCCAGTCACCAGGGACCTGACATCTTTTGGCCTCTGCAGAAACCGGTCATATAAGGCACATACGTATGTCCATGCAGGCAAAACATTCATACACACAAATTAATTAATTAATTGAGTTACTCATCCAGGGGCTTGTACTCCCAGAATTTTCAGTAGCAGCACTTTTTACAATGTTTTTGGGAGGAAATTGTTGGATACATATCACCTTTTTTTTTTTAGAGAAAATTCAGAATTTTAATTTTAGAAATTAAAATCTATAAACCACATGTGAGTAAACTTTATTTTAGTTTCACCTTTCTGATCAAGATGGGGGAGTAACTTAATTCTCAGGGGAGATAGAAGTTAGGCAGATTACTTGATAGGCTGATGGACTGCGGGGAGTGGGGTCATGACTGGATAACAAAGATGAGGGAAATCCAAAATTGGTGGGCTTCCTTCTCACTATTCCACTTCATCCCTAATAAAAGCCTTTCTTCTCCGGGTGCTTTTGCTTTGTGTTTGGGATTTCCCCTGCTGCTGCCTGTTGTGCTTTAGATATTTCCTGACTCATAATTCTTTAGCTAGCAGAACAAACACACCAGTCAACATTCCTAGATGGTAACACAACTAACAGCTGAATAAAAACATATCAAACATTCTTATTTAAGACGTTGACTCTCCATAGGTGATGAAGAGAGGTACCTCTTGGGTGACGAACCCCACATCTGCTCCAGTTCAGTCCTCATAGTGAGTTTCAAGGCTGCCTTGTACAAATAGAAAGCACACTTTTCCTACTGTCTTATGTCAGGTGGGGTTGGGGCAGTTAAGGGAAGGCTCACAAGACTGAGCCATGGTGTTGCCCCTCCTTGAGGAGTCATTGTCATGCAAATCTGTAAGTGAATATGTAGGTATTACCAAGGCAAGGAAGTATCCAAATTCCTTACCTATCAAACAGTGCCTGGTTTTACTTGTGCTCTGAAGAATTTCTATTTTAAATAGCCAGAGTAGAAAACGCCCAGACTAGGACACATCAGCTAAAAACTAAAGAAAGTTAATGAATCCAGATGAAATGCAGCTTAGGTCTGACCCAAAGAAAATCAAAAGCAAGCCTTGAAATTTTTTTAAAGTAACTTATCAGCATCTTATAACAATGCTTAAGAATGTTTGACGGAATGAAATTAATCTAGTCTTGAATTATTAACAATTCCCAGTTAACCTGACAAAAGATCTAAAGTACACAAAGAAGTAGAAATACGCAACTAATAGTGGGGGAAAAAGATCAAACTAGAACCAGAAATGAAAAAAAAATAATGCTACTAGTATGTAACAATATTAGGACGATGTGATTATATTCCATTTGCCAAGAAGCAAAAAGAATAGGAGATATAAATAGACATTGATTTACAAGTGATATGAAATGGGAAAAATGGGGAGCAGGCTTTTATTGAGAGGGAGGAGGGATGAATAAACTCTAAGGATGTTTGGAAAGGTTTAAGGAAATATTCTTTCATATTTACCTTAAATAAAGCACACATAAATACATGTGCATATACATATATATAAACATACACATGTGTATACAACCTATTGTATACACACACACGTGTGTGTGTGTGTGTGTGTGTGTGTGTGTGTGTGAAGAGAGCTTAAATGAAGTTATCTAGCCATATCATGTAACAGAATTCCCAGTTCCAGGCATGTCTGAGAAGTCCAAGATACTCCTGATACAATAGAGGCTATTACCATTGCTCCTGTTTTCTTTTGATGGTTTCCTATAGAAAGAAGGTAAATCCCTATCACTGAAGACACCATATAGTTCGGACAAAAGACTCAGAAGATTAAAGATGGATCTGACTTGAAAGACTCGCCCTGAGGACTACCTTCCAGGGTACCAGAAGTTGCCATTCAAGTTGTGAAAGGAGGAAGAAATCAGTATCATACCCAGCTGTGATGCCTATGAAGCACAAGGACCATCATTTCAAGATATCTCTAAAGGTGCTCATATCATAGCAGCAACCAATAGCTGTCTAATTGGACTTAAAGGCTTTCAACATGAAGAAAATCATACGCAATACTGGAAATCTAGCCAATATTCATAGCTGGTGAGGTCATGTATTTTAGAGAAGATCCACTTTACTAGAACAGCTCAATTCCTAACTATAATGATTTCAGCCACATAAAGCTGATACTTCCGGGTTCTGGAACCATGCACGTGCAGATGGGCCCTTGGGCGTAGGTGCCTAGATGTTAAAGGGCCCCGCGTGACCCACGTACACATATGCGTGGTTACGTCCACTACGACTCAGCTAAACCCTTGCGTGCATGCATGAGCCTGTCATCCGCGTCATCTACACCATCTGCGTCATCTGCATATGACGTAGTCACAGCAACTCCCTGTGCTCTCGCACTAAGCAGTTTTTAAAAAGCTGGATGTGACATCTTTCTCTCTCTTTGCACACCAATTCCCCAGGCCTGTAAGCACCCTCTCTAATAAACTCCTAAGAAGGTTTTATGCTGCGTGTTCCGTGTTTCCTTCTCGCTCACGCCAGGTAATTTCACCAACTACATTCTAAATATTTATCCTTCTATACACAGATATACTCATCCCTTAATAACGAAGTGTCTCTTTGCAGCAGAAAAAGACAATTGTAGAAAAACACAACTGGTCAAAACATCTATAAATACCGATTATGGTGTGCCAAATCCTATGTGAGCAACTACGACACAGCTCCTGCACCTACGGCTCAGCGAACATTGGGGAAGAGAAGGCAGCTACACTCAATATTTTGCCATATATGGCTGTCTAAACAACACCGAAGTAATGATAATACTATAGTCATTCTAACAAGGAAAGGGGGAATCTCAAGGGACCCTATCCCGCGACAAAGCATTGCAGACCACTCAGGATATGGAGAGTGGGAGAACTAGTCTTTCCAAGTGATGAGCTTCCAGTTGGCTAGCCAATATTAAGTGCTCAGCCCTAAAATGACATTACATACAAGCTACACTAAACAGCCTCAGCGCGTTGTATTTATATAGCTCAGCATAAATATGCATCAATAATAATCAAAGACAAAGAAGCCATGTTTAAAAGGGAATAGATGAATTTGAGAGGGAGTAGAGGGAGCAGGGGAGGTGTTGGAGGGTGGAAAGGGAGGGAATGATGTAATTATATTTTAACTGCAATTTAAAAACCATTAAGAGGTGGGAAAAGGGGAAAACAAGAAAGGCAGTTTGGAAAAAAATACAAAATTACCACTAATGAATCAATATTGGAGATAAATGAAGTCATCAAAATATTCAGTCAATTTTTCAAAAACAGGAGAAGGGTCCAAAAGAACAAAGAATATAGGGTAGATGGAGAAATAGCGTAGGTGTTAAATCTCAAATCTGCTGCACCAATGACCACAATAAATTGCCAACAAAAATTGAAATAATAGCGGAACGGCTACATTCATAAAGGGTCAAGTAAATTTCAGAGCAAAAATATAGTGGGTAAAGAGTATAATTTTACGATAATAAAGGGGTCAGTTTTTAGAGTGGATATAACAATTCTAACCATTATTATTAACATGGTTTCAAAAACTGAAGGCAAAACTCCTATCGCAGTACAGGAACACAACTGTACATGAAGTTGAAATTTAGTGCTCATCTTGCATTCATTGGTAGAAAAACCGCAAAAAAGTCCAGTGTTTGTTAACTCCATCCAATCCCTGGGGAGATTCTCCCTTCTTACCATAGATATCCTCAAGACTTGGAAATGTTTTCAGTTCTGAGATTGATACCTTAATTTGCTTAAACTTATATTAAGAACTCTCAAATAGTGTGAATTCTTGACTATGGAATAATACAGTTTGAAGTTCAAACGCTAATCAAAACTGCTGTGGGCACCTGTACTATGCATATAGGCTAGAGGAGGACTGTGAGGACCAAAAGTCACCCTTGGACACACTGCTTGCTGGCCGCCTTCCTGATGCTGCCCTGCTATCTACTTTTGTATGGCTTGGTTTTCAACTTCTCATCGACTTTACGAAACATTACAGAATTGCCTCTGCAAGCCAGCACAAAATGGCACAATGAAATTCAAAGCATTGATTCAGTTTCTGATTTCCAGCCGTGTTTGCCTATTCTTGTTCTTGCCGATTCATGTGTTTTCACAACCTGTGGGCTAGCAGGTTATTATGTGTTCTTACTCACACAACTCATCCTTAGCCTTAGTCTTTCCTCTAGTTTCTCTGTGGTCCACTTCAACCCTGGCTTCTGTTGTAAAACCTTGAAGACTATACTCATTCTCAAGAATCATATTTATTTTTGTTTCAGATATTATACTTCATCTGTATTCACTGCTAATTTGATATTCCATCCTATCATATATACGTTTAATTTTTTTCTTTTTTGCTTAGAATGTCCCACGGCTCCCTTGCTGGCCTTGATCTCTCTATGCAGTCAAGGATTCCCATGAATGCCTTACTCTCCTTTCTCTACCTCCATGTGCTGGCATTACATGTATGTGCTGCCACAACTAGCCACTTCTATGTATAACTTTTTGTGAAGACTATAAATTCTATGTGGTCACTGGGTTTTGGGTTGAATATCATGAGACCTACCCTTCTCTAAGCACAAGGAAATCTTGTAATTACTTGGCACCACATAAATATATATTCATGACACTGCTAAATTTGTGGATCTGTTTAGCTGAGCTTCTACAATTCAAGAATGTGTTCTGGTTTGTACCTCAGTTATAAATAAGTTGAAATTCGGTTAATTCGATTCATGCTTACATTGGCACATTTCTGCATCTGCATGTAAATGTTTTACTTATAAAAAGTATAGATTCTTCATAGTTACATCCATGGCAAGGTATTATAGTTAGGTACACCATATGATAATTAAAAGCTTATAGTCATTTGCACACATTATCTTTCTTAGAACTTTGTATGTGCTGATATCCACAGCTGTAGCAAAAAAGAGTTTGCCTTTTCCCTCTTAATTAGTGTTGCTTGGTGCATTTTCATTCCCAGGTGCAAAAGGATAGCTAATGAATACTATTAATAAATGAAAAATAATATTAAATATTAACGCTTACTGCTTTCTTAGCTCTGGATAGTATAGAAGGATTTCCCTTAAGCATTCCTTTCAGTGACCTGATTGGAAGTTGATTTTACTGCATTTAAAATATAAAAGACCTTGTAAGCTCTGTCCATTCTCCAGTGAGTTTGACTCACAGAAAAATCTCAACAGTAGTAGCAGTAGTAACTTCCATTCGTCTACAATAATACACTGATCAGTTTAAGATAGGAAAATGAGATTAACCTCTTATTACTACTTCTCTTTTGATAAGCAATAAGCTATGTGTATATCTAGAACTCATTTTTTATTGTTTCATTTTGTGGAACTCCATTTGTGATCTAAAATCATCGTTGGTGGGGAGAGGAATGCCATTAGCACCCCAACCATGGTAACTTTTGTTGATATTAAATAGATAAAATACCCATTTCATGATAACTGGTACATGGAATTTAAAAGAAAATATTTTCAATAATAAACTTAATTGATAAGTAGTCTTGTTTCAGATTTTCATTTTAGAACCTAAAATTTGCACCAAGAAACACATTCCTAAAGTAATCAGTTTATCTTTCTGGAATGTATTTGATGAGGTGTTGAGGATGTAGATCAGCTAGTAGAGTGCTTGCTTTCAGAAATAAAGTCCTGAATTTGATCCCAAGCACCCTGTAAACTAGATTCTGTAGTGTACACCTGTAAGCTGATCACTTGAGAACTGGAAGCAGCAGGTATCCTGAACTATGCAGTGTATTTGAAGCCAGCATGAAGGACATGAAACCCTGAATAAATTCACACCTACACATGGACACAAACATATCGGTTAAATCTTCACCTGTTTTAAAATCGGTGGAATTTTATAAAATCCATATAATTATGTTAGGATTATATCAAAAATGAATAAAAGCTGGTTCTGTTGTTGCATGCCTTTAATCCCAGTACTCAGGAGGTAGGGGCAAAAAGATCTCTGTGAGTTCATGTCCAGCCTGGTCTATAGAGCAAGTTCCAGGACAACCAGAACTGTTAAACAGAGAAACTATGTCTCCAAAAGCAAATAACAGCCACAAACCTCCAAACCAACCAAACAAACAAAAATCCAAAACCGTTATTGCATCCCCGTGATGCCAAAATCATTTTGAACAACTTAAGAAAAAAAATGGCACTAGTTGTCAAATAGTCAAAATATGTACTTTGGCATAGCAAATTAGCATTTAAAAATGCTCATTCTAAAAGTGAGGATTTCTGGAAAAAATAGGTGTTCTTTGTTTTCAGAACAAGAGGTCCTGTCATGTGTCCATCAGCCTAGAACTCAGTTGGTACAGTGATTCAAACACCAAGCAAAAGCAGAGGAGGTGGCTCCTTTAAATACCTCTCAGAGAAGCATGGCTGGGAGACAATATTTTGCTGCTACTGTAGATTTCCCTGGCAGTAGTGAGAGCTGTAGGGGTCACGGAAGGGAGAGGAGCTACACCATAGGCACTGGCCCTTGGTAATTAGCTTGGGTAATGAAGAGAGAGGAAAAGTGTGTTGGACACTGAAGCCCTGCACTGTCAGCATTATTGTTCTCCAAGGGTTGGGAAGAACAACGCTCCGCTGAGCCTTCAGTAATCGCTATACATGACTACTCATGAGGAGAGTAATTAAGAAATGTCACTGCTTCTCTGGAAAAAAAATCAGCACTCTTACCACACACAGTGTTTGCCTGGAAGAAACACATTCTGTGGTTGCTGCTGCTGCCCACAAATATTAACAGATTAGCATATGTGTTTCAGATAGCTCAAAAGACTGAGCTAAAAATAACCAAACCCAAGTCAAAAAGTGCCAAAATATTCCCGACCCAGCATGCTCACCTCTGTCCCATATGCAAAGAAATACCTGGTACCTGGTAGAAGCTGTCCTGAGCCCCATATGCTTTATATCCACCATATAACACTTTCTGAAAATTTATATAAATTTGCATATGTTTATTGGTTCATTTTCTTTTAAACTTCATGGATGTGGAAATATTACCCTTGCTCATTATTATACAGTGATTGCCTAGAAGAATATCTGGGATTAGTAAATGCTCAATAAATATTTCTTAAAGTCACTCAAATACAACATTTTATATAGGAAAAGAATAATATAATGTTTCATGCATGCTTTAAGAGGCTAGGTTCCCAGTGAAAAACAATTGATTTTACTTAAAAAGTAAGTCTATATAAATGAATCATATTTCAGCACAAAAAGTTTGTTTTCACCTTGAAAATGAGAAGTTATCAATACTTTTTTCCTTGCAGAAATAGACTGCTAAGGAAATTAAGCCACAGACATTGGAGAGCAAAGGTGAATGTGGCAATGTTGTACTAACAAGGCTAATCAAATCACTTTCTCCCATCCCATTCCCATGTATTTACTCTGCTCTTTGAATTAAGCAGTTGTGTCTATATGACTAATTGTAGCGTTGATTCTCCAATTTGCTCTCTAATCAGATTGCATTAGAGGTAAATATTTATCTCCCCAAATAGTTCTCTGTGGCTGGATAGAAACAAAAGCTAATCTTTGAAATTTCCCAAGTAGAACATAGCTCGACTCATGACAGAAAGAAGATGATTTCTAAGAACAAACATGACAATTTTTCAATTTGAGGGAACTTTATTTAGAAACAGAATTGGTAATGATTTTTGGGCAAGATTCTTTTCAATGTCACTTACTGATTATCATTCATTAGTTCTATAATTGGGATAATGACGTTTTTAGTATCATGACAATTTTTCATTACAACTGTAGTAAAATAGTCTAATGCATTGTCACTCAGCTGGATTTGGGGAGCCAGAGTATTTGAGTTGGAATCTTAGTTTAGTTGTTTAATAGCTATATGATGTTTGAGTCAGTGAGACCATCTCTTTGTGAGTTTGATTTCTGTACTGCACACTTGGAATTAGAACTATACAAATCCCAAAGCACTGCTGAGAAAAACATATAGCGCATTGAGGATGTATGAACAGTGATCAAATACACAAGATCTTTATCTTTAAATAGTTTAGATTGAAAGGAAGTTCTTTTAAAAATATGTTTCCTGCCTGATACAAAAATATGTGCAAGGAGCTGAGTGTGTGCTTTCTAAATTGTGAAGAAGGCATTACAGGGTGGGAGCTTTAAGAGGTGATCAGGGTTCAGGGCTCTTTCTTGGTGAGTGGAATTAGGCTTTTATAAAAAGAGGTTTTATGATACTTGGGTCATAGCTATATTCTTCTCCTTCCTGTCTTCATTGTCCTGCTAGTTGAGGACATTGTTAAGAAGATAATTGCTAAATGTTGACATTTAATCTTGGATTTCTTAGCCTCCAGACCTCTGAGAAATTTCTGTTGATCATAAACTACCCAGTCTGTTACAGCATCAACAAGAAGACACTGACATTTGTCTTCATATACCTTGATAAAATAAATTCAGTCTGGTCTGTCACATCATTTCACTGTTGAAGTCTAAAACAGTACCTTTCTTGTTTTGTTTTGTTTTGTTTTTTTCTTCTTGCTTTCTGTTTTTCAGGGCAGGGTTTCTCTATGTAACAACCCAGGCTGTCCTGGACCTTGTTTTGAACCTGGCTGGCCTTGAATTCACAGATGTCCTCCTCCTCCGCATCCTAGTTTTGGGATTAAGGGAGTGCTACACCACCGCCCTGCTTAAAAAGTACCCTTTTTGAGAATACTAGTTTTATTTTTTAAAGATTTAGTTATTTATTACATATGCAGTGCTCTTCCTGTATAAGGGTGCCAGATCTCATTACGGATATTTGTGAACCACTCTGTGGTTGCTAGAAATTGAACGTAGTACCTTTGGAAGAATAGCCAGTGTTCTTAACCACTGAAACACCTCTCCAGCCTGAGAATACTTTTTTTTTCAAAAAAAAAATATAGAGCATGTCCTTGTGGGAAGGCTTTAAACCTTTAGAAAGAGTCAACTCTTAGTGAGAACAAATTTGATGTGGCTTTTGTCTCTTACAGAAGTACCAAACTCATGGCTGGTAACCAAAATTTAGTAATAGAAACAGGGATCATTTATATTGAAAATTATTGGTTTATTTATTACTGTAATTTAAAAGTTAATGTTAGATCAAAAAAGGAGAGGCTGTTATAAGTTTTCTTCTTCTCTACATGTTCATGATTCTAGAAACTTCATTTAAAACATATTATTTTAAATATCATACATATCATTAATAATGGCACTGACATCTACACACAATATCACCTTGGGCACATAACCAAGTAGAAACAACTTTCTTGATTATTTCAATAGCATTTGGTCTTTCTAAGCTTCCTTAAAGGTATACGTGCTGCATATATTGTATATGTATGTATATATGTGAGTTATTCACATGTATGTGTTTTATGTATGTGTATATAGTGTGCATGTCATATATATATATATTGTGTATGCATGTATGTGAGGGGACGTATATGTGTGCTATATATGAATACACATGTGTTGTATAAACTATGTGTATGTATGTATGAGGGGTGTATATAAGTTAGTAGTGTGTGCATGTGTGCACATGATTGAATTTTCAGGCTAAGTCTCTACTGACTAGGGAACTGATTCCTCTTCCTTGATTCCCAGTATCATGTAACGTGTTTTCCAGGTCTGTGTCACCTGTTCTCTCACCTGTTTCCCTCTGATTTCTTCCTTTGGTTTCCTTCACAGACTTCGCACCTCCTTGACTTCTCCTTCGTATGTGGTAGGTCACTGCCTGGGTACTCGCTACTCTTTCCCTTGTCAATAGATTGCAAATATATCATAACACGTCAAAACGTGATACATTTTCTGTATCATCAGAAACGAGGTAAGTATCCTTGCTTACGTAGGTTCATCCTCTTCCTGCAAGCACCTTACTCAATTAAATGTTTGTTTTAGAAAACTCACGTTTCTTGACCCCTTTCATCCTCCTTCCTATTGATGTTCCTGAACAGCCCTCATCTTTTATGATGAACATACTGTACTTTCTCAATTCTTGTTTCTCCCATTCTATTCTCCATTCAGTGATCAAAGTAACAATTTCTTTTTAAAAGTGCTGAGTTTAATTATGCTAATCTCAGCTTAAAGTCCTTCTGAGTAGATTTGATTTGGTTTCTGATTCCATAAAATGACCCAGGTCCTTCTTCTCAGCCTTATCTGTAACCCACTTTACAACTGCTATGCTCCCCTCAGGTGGAATTTTCTCCTCCTCCTCCTATGTACCCATTTCTCATATTTCAATAACTGCTGAGATTTACAGAATGTTCAGGTTCATTTCCCAATCAAGACGATCTTACATCACTCAACTCATCCAAACACTTTACAAATGTATGTCTTTCCTGTCACGATTTCTACTCCAAATCAATATTTCTTTCCCTGTATCATTAAACAGAAATAAGTAAAAGTTCTGTAATTATCCATTTGCTCCTCAGTAGTAAGTTTAGCCCCCTAGGCAATTAACTCTATAAAACTGAGTAGTTATCACTTTCATGGGGAGTGCCAATACCTACTTGGGTAATTCTCTTGGGATCCGAATGATTTAATTAAAAGTGAAAGAATAATTAAATTATATAGCTCATCTCTCGCAAATGGTGGGGGACAAGTGGAAAGGCCTTTGCAAGCTGCACTGGGAGGGAGGGGTGAGATCTAGTGGGAGAATTAATTCAGTTTTAAAGGATAAGCCTCATGGGCCCAAGGTTTGTAGACGGCAGGTGTACAGCAGAGTCGAGAGTAGACTTGAAAGTGTTCCTCAGATGGTCTTTGCATTTCATTTTCCCTGCCTTACAGTTCTGCACCCTAATTGCCAGTGCAGCTCTGTGAAACACAGGGGAAGAAAGGAGAAAACTGTATGTAAATTGGCTGTTTGTTCTCCAGGAAGTTGTTCCATAATCAGCCATGAGAGCTGATTATTTTTGACTACAGTTGTATGTCAGTTTCAGAACAAGGACCTGTGCGTTGTTTCAGGAGACATTCACTTAGCATGCAGTAATAGTCGAAAACTGTGATTCCTCATTGTTAGATGCCCCACTCCCTGTTGAGATTCTATAGGACTACTGTCCACTTCAGGGTCTCCCAGATCTGTGAGGTCTTTTAAACACATCACCAGGTGATGATGATTATTGCCTTTGTGTCTAGGATACAATGTGTTTACAGGAAATACAAGATCTATCCAAGGTTGATTCTGTAACTAATCTTTATGGTTTATGGCAGCTTGCAATCAATACCCCTTCCCCCCGCCCCAACCTGCCTTAAAGTGTTACTATAAATCCAAACTATAGAAATGGACCAGATCTCAAAATATATTTCATGTAGCATTTTGTTTTATAGATAAAGAAATAAAGTCAAGAGAGATGAAGTGATGGAATCAGTATGTGAAACATTATTTCCTGTCTGAAATTTAGGATTCTTCCATTGAATGTGGATGCAAACAAGAATAACAGAACTCATCAACAAAACCTAGCATTCTTTTAAAATGCTTGCTAGTTGTTAACATACTTAATAAATCTATAGGATAATCATTCATTATCTTTAGAACACCACCCTGGAAAACTCTGTCATCAAATATTTATTAAATACCTGCTATACTAAAGAAACCATTGACTTTGACATTTATATCACATAATAAATAATAGACTATAGAGCCCTTAAGAAAGTAATCACACTATAAATTAAGATTAGAATTAGTCTTTATAAAATAATGAGGATTTTTAGTTTCTTAGAAATTAAAACAAACATAAATATCGTTGAAACATTGTAAATTTTATTTAGAGAAATACTTTTCTGTTTCTTGTTTTCAATACCTATTTCTAAGTCTTTTAGTCATAAATATAAATTACTAATAAATATTTAATGACGATGACATTATAAAAGCCTCTAAATCCATGTTATAGGCTAGTGGAATTGCATATTATGAATCTAATATGTTGATGTGGCCCATATGAAGGGTCTTCTACTTTTTGTTCCATTAAAACAACTAAAGATGGGAATCACACACTGATTAATTCAGAATGTAAAATCCAGTCACATCAAGGACATACAAAGCCATCTTACAAGGAGAAAAAGCTTAAGCAAAACTGTGTTTTTTTTGTGTGTGTGTGTACTAAAAAGGGAATTTTATAAAAGGCAAAGAGGAAAGAGTCAATTAGAGTTCTACTGCTTGGGAGTAGGGGAGAGGGCATATTAGAGACTAGAGTTAGTTATTTTTTTAACTCTATTTCAGGATATTTTTGTTGTTGTTTTTCTTTTTTATAATTTATTTAAATATTAAAAATTTCCACCTCCTCCCCTCCTCCCATTTTTCTCCCCCTCCCCCTCCCTCTCCAGTCCAGAGAGCAGGAGCAGAAGGAGGGAGAACATGAGCAAAGAAGTCAGGACCGCGAGGGGTGCG